>PVHP010000305.1:0-166758 GCA_004024765.1 Zapus hudsonius | reverse complement strand
GACTCAGGGAACTATGCGGAAGAGGGGGCAGAAAGATTGTAAGAGCCGTGGTGGGGGAGATTATCCAGAGGCATGGCCAGGAGAACCTGGCTGAATACTAGGCTATCCATGGTCCCCTGTCACAAGGACTGATCCAGATGACCCATGGAGGAGGTTATCCAGTGGAGGGGGGAGGGGAGGGCAGTGGGGAATTGGGGATAACAACTCATTGTTTGCCCACTAAATGTTGTAACTTATTATGGACAATAAATTAAAAAAAAAAAAAACCACAGTGCTGGCAAGGGAGATTGAGCCAGACTACTGGGGTGTAAGTGGACTGCTCCTCCACAATGCAGGTAAGAAAGTGTTGGGAGGACAAATGATTGTTTAGAGCTCCTCTTATTGTTACCATGCCCTGTCATCAAGGTGGATGGAGAACTGAAACACCCAATAAAGGCTGGGTGATAAATGCCACACACCTTTATCTAAAAAGGTTTGGTTCATGAATTAGGTGAAGATTCACGACCTTCTGAATTGTTTGCTTAGAGAGGACATAATCCCTAATGCGTAGCAGAAGGTAGTTACAAATACCAGCTAAGGCCATGTGACCAGTTATAGAAACAATGATTATAATCATCATGAGTATTTCTGTCTTATATTGTTGAATGTTTATGCATATGTGTACATATATTAAAAAGATAAAATTCTTACATTTGATCTCTTCACAGTGTCCTAAATATCTTGTAAAGTGCACTCATACCTCCTCTTTATCTTTTTCCTTGCTGGAATGTTCCAAATCCTCTGCCTTGTCCTCAAGGTCAGATATTCTATCTTTTCCTTGAATATTGGTGAGGCTTTCTGTGGTGTTTTTATTTGACTTACTGTGTTTTATACTTTCAGTATTTCAGATTGGTTTTTCTTCAGTATTTCCATTTCTTTACTCATATAGGACTCCCTTTATTTCATTTAGCTGATATTCTGTGTTCTTTTGAGATTCCATTGGGATTCTCTTTTCTTTTTGATTCATTTGATTTCTGTGAACATACTTAGAATCATTCTTTTGATTTCTCTGTCTGGCAGTGAGTTCAGTTCACCCTAACTGGAGGTCATTGCTATGGAATTCAAAATTTTTGAAGGTCCTATATTGTTTTTATTTTTCATGATTCTTTAATTACAATGTTGGGATTTGCATCTTGGGCTATTTTATTGCTGGAATATTTCTGTTTGTTTTATCAGCTGTATTTTTAGGTGTGTAGTTCAGAAGTTATATTTTCATTGTAGGAGTGTGAGGTGTCTACTGTAGCCTCTAAATTTCTTCTAGAATATAATACTACCAATAGGAATTACCAAAGCCAGTGGATATGACTACTATGAAAATGTCAGAGTAGTGTGTTAACAACTCTTTGACTTCAATAAATGTTAGTGGATAAACAAGCAAGGAGATACGGAATATGCTAAGATTTCGCTTATACAGAACTCAGAGGAAAATAGGTTAAGTTAGATTGTGTGCTAATTTGAAAAAGTTGGAGGTTGCAAAAGTGTCTGAGAGAGACAACTTGGGATATGATTAGTTTCCCCAGATTTTAGAGGCTGTTAGGACAATGGAAGGTTATAGTTATGGAGTATAAAGAGGAGGAGCTGAAAGGTGAGAGTGGAAAGAAGGAAAGAAAATCAGTTGTGCATGGGAGAAGTACTGAAGAGATTACAATGGTAGACTGAGTGGAGAAAAATACAGACTGAAATAAAACCCAGCAATATATAAACACAAATACAACCATCATGGAAAATATATGCACGTTTGATTGCAGCAAATTCTTTCATCCATTGCTCACCTTAGACTCCCATATCTACTTATTGAAGTCACCTAGCAGCATGTATTCCTAAATTCAGCTGCCCTGCTTTAGTTTGCCCAGGGTCTTATACTCTCTTATTGCTTAGTATAGGACATAAAAGCTAAAAAGCCATATGAATATCCATTCTTCACACTGACTGACATCAAAGGAACATATAGAAGACCAGAGAAATCAATTCTTTTTCACAAAGATGAGCTGCCCCAGTATTTTCTTTAGCTTTACTGATTGCAATAAGGGAAATCCCTTTCGATGCTGTCCAGAACTGATCATGTGATTTATGCTTTAGCTCCAACAAGCATGTTAAGTAAATTATGCACTGCTTTTATTGGCAAGAAAGACTGTTACGTGCTCCTGGTATAAGAATAAATCCTCCTCTCTTACTCTTTGCTGAGAGAAGCAGCCTGGATATGCTTCAGGTTCAAAAACACCCTATTTATAGCTCCACTGTCAAGTAATCTCTGTGCATTCCCATGCTGCATTTGCAGGTTAACATTCTGTGTCTGAAGACAGGCACAAACCTATGCAATAGGCTGAATCAAGGAAAGGATATATTGAGGTTATCTGGTTTCTGCCTGCCCTCTGAGAATAGATTGGAAAATACCCTTGGAATTTAACCAAAAGTTTGTTTTAATTACATATTGAATGTAGCTGACACTTAACAGAACCACAAAGACCATCTATGTTGTGACCAAAGGATTTTGCACAAGCCTTAGGCTCCTAGTTTTAGGACTCTATGTTACCATAGAGCTTAATACTCATTACAGTTGCTGTGATAGTTAGGGTTCTCTAGAGGAATGGAACAGATTGAGGAATATATATTACAAAAGGGAATTTAGTGAGCTAGGTCATCCAGCAATGTCTGTCTGCACATTGGAGAGGCTACGAATCTGGTAGCTGCTCAGTCCACGAGGCTGGTTGCCTCAGCAGTCCTAATGTGATGCTGAAGGCCTGGAGGATTACTGACAAGACCTGGTCAAAGAAGCTGGGTTTTGAAGACAGTGAAGGATGGCTGAGGTGCAGCCACAACCATAGGATAGTCACTCTTACCAGAAAGAAAGAAATGGAAGCTAGCAAGTGACAGTGCATTTTTCCTCTGATCTCTTTATAACTGCACTGATGTGAGAAGGTGCCACCCAAACTGATTGTTTCCTCTTCAGTTCTTTCTTCCTGGAAATGTCCTCACAGACCTTTCTAGAGGCATGTCTCCTAGTTGATATCAGATTCAATCAAGTTGGTAATTGAGATTAACCATCACAGGCATACTTCCACATAGCAATTTTTAGAAAAATTCATAAATTGTTATTTCATGTAATGTATTCAATTCCTCTAAGGATACATTATATCAGAAGTATATAAAAGGGTCATCTTGAGTGTTTCCCTTTTGTACACTTTCCAGTGATCTCTGGATGTAGAAAAAGAAAGATTAAGAAGAAAGTCCTAAGAAATATTTATTTGAAATTGAAGATTTTTCTGGGAAATGAAGAGAGGCTAAAGTATACAATTTGTGGAGTGTAATCTAGATGAAAACTGGAGAAGGCCAGGGTATATGTGCTGGTCGACTGAGATAGCCTGAGACATGGAAGACAAATTGAACAATTCACAAAGAAGTGTGAGTTAAACCAATAATGAATTGATACCATAAAACCCTTACGTTTGTACAGTAAGCTAAGAAGGAAGCTGGAGCAACATATGCTAAGAAGGACCCAGAAGAGGGTGGGAGGAAGTCTAACTACAAGGTAAGTGGCTCTGGCCTATAAACTCCCTGTCCCAGAAATTGGTTATTTCCCCCACACTGAGCTGTTGATTGAAGAGATCCACTGCCATATGGCAGAGACCAGCAAGCCAAGAAGTGTTCACCTGTGCAGTAGTGGTGCTAAACCAAGGTGGCTAATCAACAGCTTACTGAATGGTAAGAGATCTGCTCAGTGGCAAGGAACCCTTAGCTGAAACTGGGATTCATGGTAAGCGTTAATGGAGACCAAGAACTCAAACTCCAAAGGAAAAAAAAACCCACTAACCAGGGGTCTACAGAAAGGATACAACCATTAGAATCTAACCAAATCAACAATGTTTGTTTCATTTCAACTATACTGATCTCCCTCTGTTGAAGATTCTACTTGTATTTTTCAGAAGGCAGCAAGAACCATGGAAAACCCAATGTCAACAAGACCTGAGATGATGGCTGTCATGGTTTGATCCAGGTGTACCCCACAAACAATTGAATGTGTTCTGATAGATCGATCCTCAGCTGATGGCAGTTTGGGTTTTACAACCTCGATGAAGCTGTGTTGTCGGGGGCAGGCTTATGGGGTTATAAGCCAGCTTCCCCTTGCCAGTATTTGGCACACCTTCCTGCTGCTGTTTGCAGTGCTGTGGCAGAGGTGATGTCCAGCCCTCTGCTCATGCCATCGTTTTCCCTGCCAGAATGGAGTCTCCCCTTGAGTCCGTAAGCCAAATAAACCATTTCCTCCACAAGCTGCTTTTGTTTGGGTTCTTTCTGTGCAGCAACTAGAATGCTGACTGCAACAGCTTTGGTACTAGGAATGAGGTTGTAGGAGGGTCGTTCCTTAAGAGGACCTGGCCACTCCTTCATTCAAGGGGCTCTGGATCTGTAAACTGGCTCAAGTCTGGAAATTGGTTAAGATGCCTTGATTCTCTGTTGTTATAATTCACTGTAGCCTTTTGTTCCTTTGCTCTGGAATTTTTTTCTTTATACAGATAAAAGGGGCACTTAGTAGGCTTCATGTCTATTTCACTTCTGGGAACACCATGATTAATCTGTCAGTACCAAAGGTCTACACGAATCATAACATCCTGAGCATTGTTCTTCCCATGCTGTCTATTAGGGTAAACATGCTCACCTCACCTTTGGCAGTTCAGGGTTGCTACTTGGCCCCTGTTACTCCGAGATCCAGCAAAACCCATTGCACCTAACTCACCTAATACAGCAATGATAGCAAGAGTTCTTAGATGCTCTTCACTGAGTTTATTTTAATGGATTTATCTAGTAAATCTTCAGCCTGCATAAAGCATTGGCCAAAACTAGTGCATTAATAGTGGATCATGGAATTATCTGGCATCACATGAAAAAGCTTACCATTGCTTTTCTACTAGCTTGCGTCTTACATTCTAGTATCTAATCCTGGTTATCTCATTGTATGAACTTCATGGCTTCTTATTATCTGATGATTCTTGGACATCCCTTGCCTGCTGTTATCTAACACTTCAGATTGTAATCAGCTGTGTTTAATGATGTTCCTCAGTGTGCTTTTGTGTGATGTGTCTCAAGAGCAGACTAGAGTTGAAGATTCAGCAAAGAATATCAAAGAGTTGCTCTTCTATTGCAGGCCATATACACAACTCCAATGTTTTTGACATTTAAGTAAATTCCAGATGCTTTAAAAATGCTGATCATGCCCTACTTGTTTTAAATCTTGTATTGGTTCAATCTGTTTTTTCCATGCCTCATGTTATCTTTTGCAGTGTGAATGTTCTGTGCCATTACGGGTTTATTTTTTAGTGTTATGGCTCAGTTGAAAGCTGTGGGGATTTAGGAGTTGAGCTGAACACGTTGTATTTTTACATCATGTATGATTAGTTTATGGGGGCCCGGACAGATTGTCATGGTTTGATCCAGGTGTCCCCCACAAGCAAATGAATGTGTTCTGATTGATCGATCCTCAGCTGATGGCAGTTTGGCTTTTACAACCTCGATAGAGCTGTGTTGTTGGGGGCGGACTTATGGGGGTTATAAGCCAGCTTCCACTTGCCAGTGTTTGGCACACCTTCTGCTGCTGTTTGCAGTGCTGTGGTGGAGGTGATGTCCACCCCTCTGCTCATGCCATCGTTTTTCCTGCCATGATGGAGTCTTCCCTCAAGTCCATAGCCAAATAAACCCTTTCCCCCACAAGCTGCTTTTGTTTGGGTTCTTTCTGTGCAGCAACTAGAATGCTGACTGCAACAATGGCTGACACCCAGGGGGGAGATAAACCACCCCTAACTTATCATCTAGCGCCCAAACAAAACTGTTGAGGAAGTGGTGAAATGAGCAAGAGAACTACCTACAGTGTAAGCCACTTAACCTATTAAAGGGCAATGGAGACAGACACCAAGGATACCAACACAGCCCAAAACAGAACCCAGAGACTCTGAAAGTCTCAACAGTAAAGCAGACTTGAAACTCACCTGCCATGACTCAGGGATCTTTGTGGAAGAGGTAACAGATAGATTGGAAGAGCCATGGTTGGGGAGAATATCTGGAGACATTGGCCCCCTCAAGAGCAACACACAAAGAAAAAAAAAAAACCTGCCTACTTCTTGTGCAATCCATAAGCCCCTTTCCCTTGGACTGGTCCAGCAATGCTACTGAGGAGGGCCCTCAGTGGGTTGGAGGCAGGGAGGAGGGAAATGGGGTACCATCATGAGACTTGCTTATATATTGTATATAATTATTAACAGTAAATAAGTTTAAATTTAAAAAAAAGAAGTGTGAATGGATTGGAAGGTGTCAGAGTGAAGACTTTTGGCTGTTCAGATTCATGATATACTCCTGTCTTCAAACCTTTGTTTGCAGTTACATCTTTCACTAGAATTCTCAGCTTCTGAATTTTACTTTTTAAAATGTTGTTTATTCTTCAATGCACCGAGCAATCTGAAATAAAGGTATTTGTGTATAAAGTAAACATTTTCAACAGAGATTCAAATATCAGAGTCTGATATTTGATGTCAAAACTGTCCCTTGTGACCTGAACATACACTCCCTCAAAATACATATCATGTCCTACTTGTACCTGTTTTAAGCTTCTTGTCACATTCTACACTTTATTCATTATAGTTTTCTTGTTATATATAAAGTATCTTTTTTAAAATATTTTATTTATTCATTTTCAAGGAGAGAGAGAGAGAGAGAGAGACAGAGACAGAGACAGAGAGACAGAGAGAGAGCACACCAGGGCCACCACCTTGTGGGTCTGGCTTATGTGGGACCTGGGGAATTGAACCCGGGGCCTTAGGCACTGGAGGCAAGTGCCTTAACCGCTGAGCCATCACTCCAGCCCTACAAAGTACCTTTAAAGCAAGTATCTTTTTTCTCTCCTTTGCTTCCTTAGCCAAGCCAAAAAAAAAAAAAAAAAAAAGTGCCTGGTATAAGGGACTTTCTTAGTAGACACTGTCAGATTTATTGGAATTCTTGAAATACAAGTCAAGATGCATTCTTAGCAGGTAATCTGAATATTTAAATGCAATTATGTCTGACCTTTTGACAAGCTTTGAAAGGTTAAGTTAGTTACTCAAATCCATTCTGTATTAAGTGGAGGAGTCCAGTACACAACCCCATTGTTTGCTTTGAAGCCCATGAGTCCTAGACAAACTTGATCAGTGTTCCACTTGGACTCATGACACTCAGTCTTGAATTTTGTTCCAACCTGTTGATATAAACCTAATATGCTTCAGATGATTCTTGACTCACTAGATAAGTGACAGTGTGTACGTCTAAATGAATTGTAACCAGGATTTTTTAGTTGACATAAAACTCTTCTACCCTTAGACTGTTTTTCATCAGAAAAAACAACAAGAAGACAACTAATATACATAAGCAAGGGTTTTATCCAATGAACAGTTAGTTTCCTCAGCGCTGATAATGTCTTTTGGCACACAATTATTTTAACTTTTATAAAGTTCAACTTGTCTATTTTGTCTTTCCTTGTTGGCATCTTTTACTTAATGTACAGTAAATTTTTGCCAAATCTAATATCATGGAATTTCCCATTTTCTTCTATGCTTTTTCATATTTCTTGTTTTTTTATCACTTTATTTTCTGATGCTTGTTAGGTGTCTGACTTCATTGTTTTGCATTCATATATTCAATTTTCCTGCCATCAGTGATTGAAAGGCCTTTTCTTTTTTCTTTATTGAATGGTATAGGCACCCTTTTCAAAAGTCATTTGACCATATATTTGAAGGTTTACCTCTGAGGTCAATTCTATTCTATTGGTTTATATGTTTGTTTTTCTGCCATTACTGCACTATTTTGATGATTGTGGATTTATGATCAAATTTGAAACCATGAGTTCTCCAGCCTTATTTTTAAATTTTATTATGGCTATTTAGAGTCTTTTGATATTTCATGTGGATTTTAACATGTGTTTTTCTCATTTTGCCAAAGAGTGTTGGGGTTTTAATAAAAATTAGACCAGCCCTCTTGTTTACTTTTAATTGTATTGACATCTCATCAATATTAAGTCTTCCAATCCAAGAACATGGGATATGCTTCCATTTCTTTATATCTTCTTTAAATTTTTCCAGTATTATGTCATAGCTTTCATTTTACAAGTCTTTCACTATCGTTTTGAATCAGTTTTCTAATTATTCTTTGATAACCATTATAAATAGTATTATTTTCTTTTTTTTCTCTTCGTTTCACACTGTTATAATCTACCTGATTATCTTGTATTCATCTTTTATTCTGCTACATTGCTAAATTCATTTACTAAGTTGTTGCAGTGGTTTTATGTTTTGTGGACTTTAGGATTTTCTACATATAAGGTAATATCATATCCAGACAGATGTTTTTATTTTTTCCTTCTAATTTGAATATCTTTATTTTCTTTTCATGCCTGATTGCTCTGTTTAGAACTTTCAAAGTTATGCTTAATGTAAGTGGTATAAATTGGCACGACTGCTTTAGAGAAAAACCCAGTTTTCACGAATTCATGATCTTGCCACTTTGCTGCTGTTATTGGTTTCTAACTTCATCCTATCATGGTCAGGGAAAATGCTTTGTAGGGTATCTTTCTTTATATCTATCAACTGAGGCTTAACAGCCAGCATGATCATTCCTGAAAATGGCTTGTGTGTACGTTAGATGAATGTATATGCTGTGTGTTGAGTAGAGTGCTTTATGTATGTGTTGAATCTAGTGACCTTATTGTGTTAAGTCTTCTCTTTCCTTAGTCATTTCCTATGATGGGTTATTTTCTCCATTACAGAGCATTAAATATTCAACTTTCCATGAATTATTATAAAAGTCTTTCTTAAATTCTGTCAGGATTATTTCATTCATATTTATTGATAATCAATTATTTGTATATTCATAACTGTTATATCATCTGACTGTAGCTGTTTTGAAGTATATGTAATATACTTTTTTGAATGTTTTTTCAATTTTTAAAAATATTTTTATCGTCAATAATTAGATACATTGTATGAGCAAATCTTGTGATGATAGCCCCAGTTTCCTCTTCTTTGTTATCAACCCACTGGGGGACTTGCTCATTAGACATACTGGATCAATCCATGGGGTAGGGGTTTATGAATTGTGAAAGAGGTAGCCAGTTT
The DNA here is from genome assembly GCA_004024765.1 of Zapus hudsonius. Taxonomy (NCBI): domain Eukaryota; kingdom Metazoa; phylum Chordata; class Mammalia; order Rodentia; family Dipodidae; genus Zapus; species Zapus hudsonius. The sequence continues at coordinate 157,591 of PVHP010000305.1, read as the reverse complement.
CCACCCCCCGCTTTGTGTGTTTTTGCTGAGGGGGGCAAAGTCTCTGGATATTCTCCCCTACCATGACTCTTACAATCTTTCTACTCCCTCTTCCACTCAGTTCCCTGAGTGATGGTGGGTAAGTTTTAAGTCTGCTTTATTATTAAGATATTAAGTGTCTCTGCACTTCTGCTTTGGGTTGTATTGGGTATCTTTGGTGTCTGTCTCTTTGGATCTTTCATGGGTTATCTGACTTGTTGTGGAGGTAGGTCTCTTGTTTATCTCCTCCTATATCATATGCCAGGGGTGGTTCATTTCCTGTGTGGATGTCAGCTATCATCCCCTGTCTTGTTGGTGGAATTGGTTGTCCACAATTTTCTCGCCACCTTCTGAAAAATACAAACAGAATATTCATGGGAGAGTGAGATCAATGTAGATTAAATGAGACAAACAGCTAATCTGGCAAAATTTGAATAGGTGTAGTCTCTTTGTAGCTCTCTGGTAGTGGGTGTTTCCCACTACCCAGTTCCAGTTAAGAGTTCCTTGTGACTGAGCAGATTTCTTAGCCAATCAGTAAGCTGTTAATTACTCACCTAGGTTTAGAGCCACTATTGCACAGGTGAGCACTTCTTGATTTGCTCCTCTCTTCCATATAGCAGTGTGTTCAGCATTCTCATGACATCAGTCTGTATTGTATATCAGTGGTCTTTGCTTTCTCCAAATATCATTGACCAATTTCACCTGCCAGCTAATGTAACACCTTCCAGCACTACACCTGCTACCATCATTTAGTTGATTACCATTCTGGATCTAGCAGGTTCTCTCAGTGTTTTGTGATGACATTCAGTGGTATCTTTAGTAATAGGGTCTTACCTTTGTCCTGGGGTGGATATTCAAGAGCTTTGACAAAAGCCTGTCTTGTTTTGGGGAACTCATGGGTCTGTTTGAGCAACAGCTCAGTGTGGGAAGTAACCAATGACTGGGACAGGGAGTTGCAGACCTGAGTAATTTTTCATTGGGTTAGGCTTCCTCCCATTCTACTCATGGCCCCTCTTACCTAGAGATGACCCCAGCTTCCTCAGGAGCTTATTGTATGAAAGTAAGAAATTTATGTTATTGCTTCATTATTGGTTTAGTTTATTATATAATTTTCCCCACCCTCCCATTCCTCCATCCCCACCCACAATTCTATATAACTCCTTTTACAGTCTCTCAATTCACCTGTCATATTTGCTTAGAGTTTAAGCTTAACCTGGTTAGGAACTTTATATGAGGTAGATTATGCAGTGTTTGTCTCTCTGTTTCTGTGTGAGTTCACTAAGTATGATCTCCTCCAAGTCTGTCCACTTTTCTTTAAATTTCATAATGTCATTTTTTTCCTTTTCAGCTGAATAGAATTCCAGCATGTAAATGTAGCACAACTTTGATATCCATTCATCCAGTGGTGGGCATTTGGAATCAATTAAGATTGATTCCAATTCTTAGCTATTATGAATTGAGGTGCTATAAACATGGTTGAGTAAATGTCCTGTGATGAGTTGTGAAATCTTGAGGATTCCAGTAGAGGGATAGCTGGGTCCATTGGTAGCTCTATATCCATCCTATTCAGGAGTATTCACAGTATTTCATAGTGGTTGTACAAGTTTGCAATCCCACCAGCAGTGAATGAGGGTTCTTTCCCCCCACATCCTCATCAGCATCTATTGTTGGTGGATTTTTTCATGATTACCATTATGGAGTAAAGTGGAATTTCATTATAGTTTTGATTTGCATTTCCCTGATGATTAAGGATGATGAATACTTTCTTAATGGAGAACTGGTCATTTGTATTTCCTCCTCTGTGAATTCTCTGTTGAGATCTATGCCCCCATTTTGTGAAAGGGCTTTTTGATTTTATTATTTAATTTTTTTAGTTCTTTGTAAATTCCAGATATTAGACCTCTGTGTTATAGCTGGCAAAGATTATCTCTGAGTTTGATGGTGATCTATTGGCTTTGAGTATCATATATTTGTCTGTACAGAAGCTTTTAAGTTTGATGAGATCCCATTGATTGAGTGATTGCTGCACTTTGTGGGCTACTGTAGATTTGTTCAGGAAGTTTTTCCGTACTCCTATCTCATAGATAGTACCTATTTTTTCTTGCAATGATTTCAGATTTTCAGGTCTTATATTGAGGTCCTTGTCCATTTAGAGTAGATTTTTGTGCATGGTGATAGGATTTGGTCTAGTTTCTTTCTTTCTTTCTTTCTTTCTTTCTTTCTTTCTTTCTTTCTTGCTTGCTTGCTTGCTTTCTTTCTTGCTTTCTTGCTTTTTTTTTACAATTATTTATCCAATTTGTTCAGCATTATTTGTTGAAAGTGCTATGTTTACACCAGTGAAAGTTGATGGCACCTTTGTCAAAGATCAACTAACTACAGTTACTTTAACTAAGATCAGGGTCTTTAGTTCTGTTCCATTGGTCTGTCTGTCTGTTTTTATGCCAGTACCTTGCTGTTACTATGGCTTTGTAGTATATCTTTAGATCAGGAATACCACTAGAGGAGGTTTTTTTTTTTTCTTCTTGTTTTTACCTAGGATAGATTCATTGTTTAATAGTGTATTGTTCTGTTGCCAATAGTTGGTGTAATTTCTGTTGTTCCTCCCATTGTTAATTTCCAACCTTAATGCATTGTGGTCTGAAAGATGCAGGGGGTTATAAAAATCTTTCTGAATTTGTTTAGGCATGTTTTATGTCCTAATATGTGGTCTGTTTTGGAGAAGGTTCAATGGGCTTCCGAGAAGAATATATATTCTGTTGTCTTGGGATGGGATGTCCTGTATATGCCAATTAGTTTTAGTTGATTTGTAGTGTTGTTAAGCTCCATTATTTCTCTGCTGATCTTCTGTTTGGATGACCAAAGATAAGGTCAAACTAGAGATGTTAGTGCTGTATTAAAGTCTCCTACTATGATGGAATTGGAGTTTATTTTTGAGTAAGTTTTTCTTTATGAAATGTGGTGAACTTGTATTTGGTGTATACATACTTATGATAGTAATATCCTGTTGTTGGATCATTCTATTGATGAGTAAGAAGTGACCTTCATTGTCCTTTTAAATTAATTTTGATTTAAAGTCTATTTTGTCAAATATTAATGTAGCCACTCGTGCTTGTTTTCTTTTTTATTTTTGTTTTTCATTTTCTAGGAAGATCATTTTCCATCCTTTCACCCTAAGGAGATTTCTGTCTTTAGAGGTGAGCTGTGTTTCTTAAAGACAGAAGATGGAAGGGTCCATTTTTCTGATTCACCCTGATAATCTGTGTCTTTTTATAGGAGAGTTAAGTTCATTTATATTGAGAGTTATAACTGCGAGGTTTGATTTAAGCCCTGCCATGTGGAAGGGTAATGGGGGTTGATGCCTCATGTATTGTTAGCCTAATAATTTTGATTATTATGCTTGTTTTCTATTAGATTCCAGAGGTCAGTTTTTTGTTTCTTCTGTGTGCGATATCCTCAGTAAGTTTGGCTTTGTGTTCATACAGTAATAAAGGCGGCTTTTTTTTCATGGAACACTTTTAATTCATCTATTATGAGGGATAGCTTTGCCAGGTAAAGTAGTTGGAATCCATAATTTTTTTGGCCTAGCAGAGCACTGTTCCATGTGCTTCTGGCTTTCTTGGTTTCTAATGAGAAGTCTGAGGTGAGTCTGATTGGTTTACCATTATAAATGATGTGTTGCTTCTCTCTTACTGCCTTGAGCACTCTCTCTGCTTTTTATGTTTAGCATTTTAACTAAGATATGTCTTGGAGAGTTCCTTCTTTGGTTGTGACTGTTCTTTGGGCTTCTCATATCTGGACTGGCCATTCTCTTGTAAGATAAGGAAAATGTTTCTTGTATAATTTTTTGGAAAATATTTTCTATGCCTTTTTCCCCGGGTTTCTTCCCCCTCTGGGATGCCCATGATCCTGAGATTTGGTCTCTTTGTGGTATCCCACAGATCGCTCATATTTTGTTCATATGATTTTTTGAATTTATTGAAGCCTATGGAATCCCTATTATTTTCTTCTGTCTTGTCTTTGAAGTCTGAGAATCTGTCCTCCAGATTATCAACTCTGGGATGGAAGGATTCAAAGGAGGCTTTTAAAACCTCTGCTTGATTTTTTGGTTTATTGTTTTTGGTCTTCATTTCTCTGGTGAGTTCCAATTTCCAATCTACTTTTGTTTTTGTTAGTGTCTCCTGGAATTTGTTCTTGAGTTTGGTTAAATCCTCATCAAACTTAATCAGCTGATTGTCTAGCTCCTCCCATAGTTGGTTCACCTTCAATTAGCTTAATGCCTTTTTGAAATCAGTCAGATTTTTCTCCATTAGATTCAGTGTTATGTCTACACTCATATTGTTGAATTTCATCTCATTTTCATCGTTTTTGACAGCTCCCATTTCAGCCACCACCCTAGTTATGATCTCATTTCAGTTATGACCAGGAGTCAATTATACTCATTTTAGGATTGTGGTTTTGTTATCTCCCCTGCATTGTCATTGGCCTTTTCCATTGTAGGACAAGGGGTCCTAGGTTGGGGAGTCTCAGCTTGTATTGTTGTGTTTAGTTTTCCATTGGTTTCTGCCCATTTCTGGATAAGGGTTAAGGGTGTGCTAGCAGTTCTGGACTAGTATCTGGTATACAATATAGTATGGAGGTCAGAGATCTTCTCTGGCTGCACTAACCACTGTGGCTTGCTATTCAGGTTCAGGGGTATTAAGAGCAGACCTACTTGCTCTTCTTCCCCCTCCATATCCCAGATGGGTGTATTGGGAGAGCTCCCATTTCCATTAGGGCAAATGCTGCCAGAGAGTTTTTGCTCTCTAGTTGGAAATGGAGCAAGGCCCTCTGGGGGGTCAGCATGTTCTACCCAGAACAATGTTATACCACTAGGTTTAACCTCAAGTATCTGTCCTATCTGAGGCGTTCTGTCCCCAGGCAGGTTCTATCACTCACCAGACTTGCACACCCTCCACCTGAATGCTCAGGCTGTGAGCTGCCACCAGGGGAACTGCAGCTGCTGTTCTCCTTTGTGCTCCCTGGAGCTCCATGCCCAAAAGACCAGTGCTCCTCACCAGCTTGTAGCTCATGGGGCTGGGTTCCACCTTCCCCTCTAAGGGGCAGATACAATGCCCACGGGAAGCACCTTCCTCCCACACTCTACTGACCAGCTCACTCCCACATACAGCAAGTCTCACTGACTTTCTTATATATGTATAGACTTGGGTAAAGGTGACGAAGTTGTACCTGCTTTCTGTTCTTGTCCGTGTAGCTCAGGGATTGGGCAGAGGCCTTCCCTGCTGAGCTCTGCCTCTCAATCTAGGCCAGGAATGTCCATGGCGAGAGTTCCTGCTGGAGCTGGGGCTGATTACTAGTTCTGACTGTATCAGCCTCTGGTAAACCTAATCTATGCTTTGCTCCACAAGTCAAATAACCTGTCTTCTCTTCTTAACCTTATGGCTCAGGCAGCTGGCTAGAGCTCTTTGCTGGGGAAATCTGGGATAGAATCTGGGTCCTTAGCTGTTAAATACCTGGATTTCTCCAGGGGAGTGTTGGGTGGTTATGTCTGCCTTCTAGTCTACTATTTTTCAGGCTCTACCACTGTTATTCTAGATATCTCTGGATCAGGGTGCAGAAGCCGCAGCAGCTGGCGGGAAGTCTGGGGAGAAAACTGTGAGGCTGTATAGAGGGGATTCAAAAGCCTGGGGGATGCATAGAGGGTAGAGCCACCTACCTGGGGTGCCTGTGAGAGAGGAGAGCCCCAGGGCCTAGGTGCTTGTGAAAGAGGAGAGCCTGCTGGATCCACCAAGAGTGGTCTGTCAGGGCAGAAGAGCAGGTGGCCAGGTAGTGAGCAGAGGGAATGAGAAGCACAGAGGTCACTGGGACCACTGGAAGGGGTCTGGTGGTGTGAAAGTGCGGGTGGAATGGGGCCTTTGTGACGTGACCACTGGAAGTTCTAGCAGGGCGGAAGTGTGGTTGGCTGGGTGCTGGGTGGAGGGAGAGAAAGAGAAAGGCGAAGGGGCCACCTTGACCACTGGAGGGTCCTGGTGGGGAGGAAGTGTAAGTGGCTGGGTGGGGGTTGAGGGAAACAGAGAGAAATGTTCCGGGGACACTGACCACCAGAGGGGCCTGGCAGGTGGAAGTGTGGGTGGCTGAATGGGGGCACAGGGAGTGAGTAAGGCATGGGGCCACAGCAACCACCAGGAGGGGGCTGGAGGGGCAGAAGTGTAGGTGGCTAAGTGGGGGCAGAGGGAGAGAGAAAGAAAGGCATGGGGCTACCTACCTGGAAGGAGCCTGTGGGGCAGAGGTGTAGGTGGCTCACCTGTTGATTTTTAATACTTGTTCAAATATGCCTTTTAAACTCTGGAGGAGTTTTCATTTCAGTTATTGTCCCCCCCTTTTTTTTTAGTCTTAAATTTTTATTACCTAATAACTGTCGAGCCTTAACATTCTCATACTGTTTTATGTATTTAAGCAAACAAAAGTCTACAAATGCATTTGAACTCTTTCCTTCCCCATATAATGAGTGCAATGTCCCCAGTTTCATCTTTTATTTTGTCTAAAATGTCGTTAAAGAAGTTCTGGCTTCAAGTACATAGAAGTGTATCATTTTACTCTGCCTTATGCATACTAAAGTTAGTTAATGTACATATGCAGTTATTTGCAAAGTACTGTTTTGCTTCTTATAGAAAATGCACTTGGTTTGTGATTGTCAGTGAAACAAGCTAGGTGGGAAGCACAACAGAATAGCGATTCTTTGCTAAGGTTATAAGAAGAGTTTCTTAATTTTTTGCATGGAAGCAATTATTTGTTCTATACTATAAATGAAAACCTTTCCATTTTTTTATGAAATGTAAGTGTTCTTGAAAGCAGTATTGTAAACCTCAAGCTGAGACTGGAGTCAAGTAACTACGTAATTTTACATGAATCAGTGCCCAAACATTTTGAATTTCTTGAAACAGAAACAAATGCATTAAGTAATAAAGGGAGATCAAATGTGTAACCTATAAGCCATCATTACTTGAATATATACCAGTGCCACAGGCAAAATTAGAATAAGGTAGGGCTTGCCTTATGAGAGTTCAAGTAGAAGCTGTGGCCATCTAGGAATTAGTCATTGGCAGGTCATTGGCTAGTTCTTGCCAATGTCTCCAGTTATATGGCCATTCTTTGACATCGTCTAAATGCCTGAGACTTCTAAAGCGGGGGAAGGGAGTCAGTGATTAGCACATAGTGGAACTCAGTGTTCATCATCGGTTGACAGACAAGAACACCTGGCTTGTTGGTGCTCTGTAATCAGTCTTCTCCAAGCTTCTCCAAGCAGGGCTGCTGGGGTGAGGATGTAGACTGATACTAGACCCAAGCAGATAGTACAGCCATAAGCACGATTCCATTGCTTTTCTAGAATTGCTGTTTGCAGAAAGGCATTAGTGACGAAAATAAATGGAAGAATTGAAATACTTCAGAAATGCTAAGTTGTGCCAAGATTACTATGTCATCATCTTATCTTTTCCCTTCGCTCCTCCCAAACCTGGTATACACTGCATCTTCATCAGATTTTAATTTTAAAAGTTAATTAATTTATCTGTGTGTGTGCACGCATATCCACGTAGACACACACATACACATTGGGGTCTCCTGCTGCAGCAAATGAATGTCTGTCTAGTTTTATGTGGTTGGCTGGGGAATTGAACTCGAGCAGGCAAGCTTTTAAAGCAAGTCCTTCAACCACTGAGCAATCTCCCAGCCCCCAGATTTAAAAAAAAAATATTTCTTGGGGATATTGTCCCTTTTTTTTAGCTGCAGAATTTCGTTTTTTTTTTTTTTTTTTGATAATCAAACTCCTCAGTGATACATGCATTTTGCTCATAGATAGTTTTCTTGCCTTTGTCTTTATTTTTCTTTAGCTCTGAGCATCAAGGCAATTGTTTTTATACCTTTGTGTAGCAAATCCAGGTCAGATGTACTTTACTTTTTCTTGGAATAGGTATATTTCCTTGTGCTTCTCTTTGTTTGCAACTGGACATTTGAATCTATGAAGGCTAGCTAATAATTCTGGTTATTAGATTTTTTTCCCTTTCCATTGGTTTTGCTCTTTTTTTGTTATTGCTTTTTCTGACTAGGATAGGTTATTTATGCAAATAATACATTGGAAATATAATTTAAGGTCCATTTAGATAAATGGGAAAAAGATAGGTACTAACTCTTTAAACCTTCCCGATTCACTTCTGCCAAGAAAGAGAGTTTGAGAGCAATAGGCTGAGGTTTGCTGTGGATCTGTACTGTTTGTATCAGATGTCGTGGTGAGGAGGCAAAGAGCACACACACTCTTCTGAAATTGAGAGGATAGGGTTACTTTTAGCCCACTGAAACTGTGAAGATTATTGTAGAAACATATGCATAACTGTGCTATAGAGCTTGAGACTGAGGATCAGTAGACACTATTGTGCTAAGAGCTGAAATCAACTAAAATGAGCTATAATTTAAATCTTTTTCTGGAATGAGAACACTCCTGAGTTTAATATACAGTGTCACTTTCTCATTGCTGGGACAGAGTACCCAGCCAGAGGAAGCTTAAGTAGGAAAGGGTTTATTTTTTTTTGTTTAGATTCAAGGGGAAGTTTCATCATGTCAGGAAAAAGCAGTAAAGTGGTTTACATCATCGCATCAGAAGGGGGAAGTAGAGAAATCAAGTGGGGCCAGATGGTAACACCTCAAGGTCCATTTTTATTGACACACTTCTTTCACCAAGGCCATACCTACCTCCTAAAGGTACCTCCCCCATCCAGAGAAGCAACATCAACTAGGGATAAAGTATTTATACACATGAGTCTATGGGAGACATTGTATGTGCAAATCACCACATAGACTAATATAATTTTTGTCTATATGGGGATGCAGATTATTAGGATTTCCTATTCCAGTATCTTTTTGGAATCTATTACAGGATTTTGTTTATTTTGTTCTCATGGTCAGTAGACTTTATACTTTCAGTTGATTTTCCAAAAATGACATCAATCCAAATACTTTAGTTATTGAGTTTCATGTCTTCCAAAGATCACTTAAATTTTGTTAGTTAACTTGTGCATATCTTCTATACCATTGTTGATTTTTTATCTTTTTATTTATCAATTAGAAGGATCATTTCAAACTATCCCGTGTTTACTACAAATATATATGTTTCATATATATGTATATATGTAATATATTACATATATATTCTCTTAGTATTTTTTATTGTGCTGATTATGTTTTGATACCCTATTACAAAGTGCATGAAAACAGAATTGTTATAGCTTCCTTACACATTGAATCTTTCTTCATTGGAAATAGTCTCATACCATTTGCTAATATTTTGGCTGATAGTAACATAATTCAGAACAGATTTCTTTATTATATTTGGAAACAATGAAAATATTTGTCTCTCACATTCGTTCATTTTAGCATCAGTATATTTTTGTGCATTTTTGCAATACATACATATATATTCACATTTTAAATCATTTTCTGTCATTAAACACTGAAGACTTTCCGCTTTTATTTTGCTGTGGATCCAATGTACAATATCAGATTTCAAAAATTTTTATTTTCCTGTAACTATTTGTTTAAAAGTTGCAGAAACCAGGCTCAAGAGATGGCTCAACAGTTACGGTGAAACCTAGTGACCCAAGTTCAATTTCTCAGTACCCACTTAAAGCCAGAAACACAAAGTCACACATGCATCGGTAGTGTGCTTGCGGTTAGGGGTCCTGGTGCCCATTCTCTCTCAGTCTCTCTGTCTGTATTTCTCTGCAAATAAATATATATTTAAAAAGAGGTACAGATACCTTTTAAAATATAAGGTTAAATATTTTGCTGACATAATTTTTAAATTATATATTTTGAAAAATCATTAACATAAATGAAAACAAAACTGTACATATTAATAAAAAACAATGAAGAGTTTGATGAATGTAAACATTCTGTGATGTTTAAGTCAAGTTAAGCATATCTATCTCCTAAAATATTCATCATTTCTTTATCGGTGAAAAGTTTCAGAATGCTTTCTTGTAGCTTTCTGATGTGTATAGTTATTGCCCTCTACTATCACTCTGCTATGTACTGTGCACACCAAGGCTTTACTTTTCCCAACCCCTCCCGCTTCCCACTCCTTGTGACCTGTGTTAAACACTATTCCACCCTCATAAAATTGTTTAGATTATAACTGAGTGAGATCATGTGGTTTTAATTTTCCTTTATTACTCTCTTCCCTTTCTTACTTCCTCCCCCTTTTGTTCCTTTTCTTTCTTTTCTCTTTCTTTCTTTCTTTTTTTCTTTCTTTCTTTCTTTCTTTCTTTCTTTCTTTCTTTCTTTCTTTCTTTCTTTCTTTCTTTCTTTCTTTCTTTCTTTCTTTCTTCCTTCCTTCCTTCCTTCCTTCCTTCCTTCTTTCTTTCTTTCTTTCTTTCTTTCTTTCTTCTTTCTTTCGTCTTTCCTTTCTTCTTTCTTTCTTGTCAAAATCTGATATTGGCCTCAAACTCATTATGTAGCTGAAAATGACTTTTAGTTTCTGATTCTCCTGCCTTTACCTCCTGATTACTGATATTACAGATGAACACTTCCATGTCTGTTTTTATGTAGTACTGGGTAATGAACTCAGGACTTCATGTAATTAATAGACATGCCTCTTGAGGAGCTGTGTGAGGATATTTCCAGAAAGGATTAATTTAAGGATGAAGACCTTCCACCAGATTGGAGGCACTTCCACTGGTGAACCATGTATATCACGAAGATCCAGAATGACACAGGGCCTTTTACTTGGCTGCCTGTGCTAATTGATGGTGCATTCATCTATCTGTTTGCTGTTATACTTTGTAGACACTGGTATCCAGCTTCAGTAGTTTACAGTGTAGGCTGATTACCAGCAGCTTTCCAGGAATCCTCCAGGTATTCAATGCCAGACTGGGACTGTTGAGGCACCCCACGTGATGGACTTAAAAGCTTCTAGGTGCTCCAGCCTACAGACAGCTATTGTTGGGCTTCCTAACCCATAACCTGCAAGCCAATATAATAAATCCTCATTATAATGTATATATTCATTTTATTGGTGTTGCTTCTTTAAAGACCCCCCAGTAATATGACTAAGGTAACCATAGCAGCTATGAGTTCATGAGCGCAATGACCATGTCCAAAGGACAGTGCTCCACAGCACTGCTCTCCTGCCTCTGGCCAAGTATCCACTTTTCTATGATATTCCCATTTAAAGTTGAATAGGCAACAGTCTCTTATTCTCAGCATTTTGACCACTTTTGAGTCTCTGAAGTAATCACTTTCCAGGGCAAAGAGAAGCTTCTCCTATCAAGGCTGAGAGCAGCCCTAATCTATGGACATAAGCATGAATATTTAGAAGGTAGTTCAGAGTACCTGTCTTTATTTTTAAATCTCAGTTGAGATTTTTTTCCTTTAGTACTTTGAAAATTGGCTACTATCTCCTGGCTTATAAGATATATACAGAGAAATATGTTGTCAGTTAATTTGGGATCCTCTGCTATGTCACTTGGTTCTTTTCTCTTGTTTCCTTGAGAATATTCTCCATCTTCACTTGGGAGTCTGAGTGTAGCATGTCTTTGTGGCAGAGCTGATTTGAGTTAAATGGCACTGTTGACATCTGGGCTTCCTGAACTTGTATATTTGTATCCTCTAGATTTGAAGAGTTTTCTGTTATTTCTTTTAATGTGCTCTTGATTCCTTGATATTTCCTTATCTTGCAGCCCAATAACCCAAAATGTGTTTCATTTTGTATTGTTGAAAATTTTCTTTAAGCTTCCTCATTCTTGTGCATGTATTTTCAAATAGACTGTCTTTAAACTCGTTGATTTTTTTCTTGGGTTTGGTCTACCATGCTATTGGCATTGATGACATAATGAGGTTTCTTGTTCTGAGTATTCCTCAGCTCAAGGCTTTCTGCTTAACTTTTAAAAATTGCTTCCATTTCTTTAAGTTTCTCTGTTATAGTATAGAACCATTTCTCTGTATTTCATTTAAATTCATTGATATTCCCTAAATAGCTATTTTAAGTAGTCTATCGCAGAGTTCTCTCCTACTGATTACTGCTTGGTCAATTTCTGGCTCCTTATCTTCAGTACTAGGCAATATCATGGTTTCCTGAAAGCTCTTATACTTGTGGATGTGTTTGCTGTATCAGCATTGAATGAGGTTACATTTGTTCCAGTCTTCAGAATCCAGCTTTGAGCCAGTCTTCCCAGAAATCCTAAGAATAGTGCTTATTTCTATGAGCCTGTGGCCACTTCTCCTATTTCAGCACTGGCTTGTTCTCAGGGCTAGATATGTCAGAGTATACTATGACAATTTCAGTATTGGAGGTAATCCAAGCCTAGACTATCCCCAAATATACTCCTGGAATATCTTTCAGAAAGAAACAAGACCAAGAAGTGTATGTCTGTCTCCTATGCTTCTACCTGGGACAAGAGTAGCACCAGATGACTGATCTAAAATTACCACCCGAAGGTCAGAGATTAGAAGCTTCTGTCTCTGGGTCATTACCATGAGTACACCAGCTTCTATCTCATATATTACATCTGAATCCACCAATGTGGAACTTGTTATTCCTTTAGCCCACAGCCTGTCAAGTCCAGCATAGCACTGGGTAGGACCGAGGTACACACTACTATGGAATGTCGAATGATGAGGTAGACTCATGGCTGAAGATCACTGCAGCCCAGCTGTAGGAGATGCAACCTGGAAGGAGGAGTCTGATGGACTAGGGCTGCATTGCATGTACACATGCTGTGTAGGCATGTGTGTGTGTTTGTATTGGTACATGAATGTGTAGTGTTTTCTGCACTCTTCCTCTACCGTATCGTCTCTTGATGAACTCACTGATTTGACTAGACCATAGAGCCAGGGATCCCAGGCATTCTCTCCCTCTGCATCTCAGTACAAGGATTATAGGCACGTATCACCATGCCCAGCTTTTACATGGTTTCTGAGGATCTGAACTCAAGTCCTGATGCTTGCATGACAAGCGCTTTACCCACTGAGCCATCTCACTAGTGCTGCCTAGTTATTCTTAACTTAGCATTGCTACATGTATAGATGTGTAAAGTTAGATCATATCTCATTTTCTTTAGCATTCTTATCAGACAATTGTTCCAGTTTTTTTTTTGGGGGGGTAAAGGCTGTTTTCTGCATAATCAATCAATAGGGTAATCAAATCTGCAAAATTAGAGGCCAATTAGGAGGAAAAGGAAAAGAGATTAATTATTTATTATCAGTATTTTCACAACCATGTGTGAATAATGGGCTTGTTTCAGTTATTTCCATGGCAACAAACTTTCTTGATGTCCATTTTATGCTTAACTAAAATAGATGAGCTTTGCTTCGCCTGGATTCAGATTTGAAATGGTGTTGGATCACAATGTGAATGTGGCAAAGAGACAGTCACCTAAAACCCCTGAGTCTAAAAATCCAATGAATACATTTTCTCCCCTTACCCAGATTATTCTAAATGCTAAGCAACCAAGAATCTACTCTGTCCTAGAACCTTGGTTCATGCAATCAGAAGACTAAACTGTTTCACTCACTTAGATGTGGTTTTATAATCCTGACACCTCTGGGTACTCAAAGACAAGCTTGGAACTGCCATGAGGACAGCAGAAGCCAGGCAGAAGTGTTGAAGATTGGGACCCATGTAAAGTCCTGAAGACATCACATGAGCCCTGAATCTAGATGTGCCTTGCTAATGGACACCTTTCTTTTTGGAGGCTGATTTGAGTGAGACTTTCTGACACTCAGAATTGAAAGACCAACCTCATGCATGGTAGATTCACTTGTCTGAGTGTAACATGATCATTACTCCAAAGCCAACCTCTCTCTCTGGAATATATGTAGCCTTGATGCAAACAACTGTGGTCTCAATATGCAGAACAGTATCGACATATTAATAGTACTAATAGCATAAAACAGCTGAGTAAATAATCTAAGCCAAGTATTTTCTCAACCTTGTTCCCAAGTTATTTTTTAATAAGCTAACACCGAGATATTTCTATGAATAGGAAAACTGTATGACTTTCAAGATGATCGCACCAACAAACACTGAGGCATTTGATGTAGCACTGATCTTTCACAGAATCAAACATCGTTTATGGTCTCTGAAATAAATGAAACCAATGCCTCTTTCTTTGCTGTGTGAATGTGGGCAGACTATTTCTCAGAACTTCAGTTTTCTTATCAGTGTCAAGTGCTTACTTCCAGGTAGGCATCATCTATAAATAGCAGGTCCTTGGTTTATAGAATGACTACCAGTATCTAGGAACTAATCAGACAGCCATGTGCTTGAGGAGACAAAAGCCAAGGCGAGGGCTGCATAACACTGACATTTTTATTAGAATTCATTTGTAACAAATGGAACTTGTGTCAGCAAAGAACTGGTTTTCATACAGACTTCTTTCGCCACCAATGTAACGAAGTAAGAAAATAAAAAGCACGCCTTTCATTCTGTAAAACATTTACGCGTACTACTAATTAGAGGTAATTGTATTTTTTAACAAGCCATTTTACAAGTTATTTTTTTTTAAGTTTTCAGTCTATGCATCCAAAACGAGAGCAAAGAACACAACTGTTATTATCTTTGTAAAGACACTCCAAGCTTGGATGGCAAAGCCACGGAACGGATGGAGGATGGATCAGTAGCCTTCTGACCTCTGCTGGAGTATCAGGGCACCCATAAACCCAAAGGAAACTAAAAACCACCAACCAAAATGAAACGTGGATTAAAAATAATAGGAGAGACGAAAACCAAGCAAAACAAAAAATAAACAGGAAAGAAAAAAGGTGTACTAGTGCACCCTTTTATGCTTTCCTGCTTCTGTGTTATTTACATACACGGAAATGAATCTCTGAAGCGGTTTCTTACAGATGGGTTCAAGTAATAACATTATTGGGTGTAGAATCAATAGGGCAGTGCATAGTACAAAGGTATAGAAAGTGCAAAGTTCCCTAGAGGCCCTTCCCTCCCCTGGCTGTCCGCGCTGTTGTCTAACCATGCAAATCATTTTTAAAAAAGAGCTAAAATAAAATTCTGTACAAATTACTTTTTATATATTTTGATATTTTTACCATTGTAACTAATTACAAAATTATACATAACAACACATACATAGGTAAATAATAGCACCGTACTGGTTATGGTGGTGAAAATAATTGGAAACTGGAAAATGTATGGTGATGGCAGATAATGTTGTTTACCTGGGAAATTAACCTTGAATGGTTGTACAGAAAAGTACAGAGTGGAATGCACATCAATGACAGTAAGGGAGTTAGTTCTAGAAACAGCTCCTGGCTTCTGGAATCGTCTCTGCCTCAATTGTCTACGGTATGCATCCCATTTATTATTTATTTTTCTTGTGATTATTGTCATCTTTCCCTCTGCCATGTGGGCAGTTTTTGTTACAGGGAGAAAAACTGCTCATTGGCCAATCATTCTGGTGTGTAATATTCCATCAGATTCTGTATGACCAAAATGGCATGTCTGGATGGCGAGATGTCTGTCTGACCCCCTTTGTTTCACTAAAAGAAAGTTACAGCACTGAGTAATCTGGCACTTGGATAAATCTTCAAAAAATATAAATGAAAACAACAACAGACCCACATAGTGCACATTCTTCTCTGGTTCAGATGTAGGTTAGAGAGTCTCATTCTGAGGTAGCCTTCTATATATATATATATTTTTTTTTAGTGTTATATATTTTTCTACTTTTTCTTTTTTTCCTTTTTTTTCCTTTTTTTGTTTTTTTAAAAAAAGTGCTCACATATGATGCTTGCAAGTGTTTGGTCTCTAGGATTTAATTTTGCTAGCGATGGAAAAATGTGAAAACAAATGTCTTTCCATGCAGAGCATCCATGAAACTAAAATTAAACCAAAACAATATACCTGTGTAAATATCAAAACTCTTTTCGAGTTTGTAGGATTTCTTGAGGGTTCTTTAAAATCATGTGTGGCAAAAAGCTCCTGCCACCATCCATGGCTTCCTATACAAATGCTGCTGGAAGATTTGGGAGAGTTATATATTAATTTCCCCTTTCAGAAAAAATCCTAATGGAATATCAAAAATACCCCAAAGTTGCCAATGACGTTTGCTGCTAAAATCAAGATTAGTGTAGTTACTGCATGGTCCAAAGCAGATTAGGGATTATAAGTAAAATAAGAAGCTTCTCCTGATATGGATGATTAAGAACGGAAAGGCCCTGATTATCCAAGTGCTTTGGGCTGGTACAATCACTAACATCCCCGACTTGGCTGAAAACTAGGAATGCATATCATTTCAAAGAGTTTTTGTACATGTGGTAAACAGATAATGATTTAATTGAGAGAGTAACAGATAGGAACAACTAATGAAATATGAACCAAAAGCTAAAAGGAAATGCTATTAAAATAGGCATCAATTATAAGGCACTCTAAATGCAAAACTAAAAAGAAACCCAAATGAGGTACAGCATTTCCCAAGAACGCTGTATGCCACAAAATGGTTCTGACTGAACAGAGTCACATGAGATTGGCTTTGCCCCTGTTACATATCTTTAATGCAAATTTCATAGCACATACTATAGGCAATATACGATTGAATATACTTTTTTTTTAAAAAAACAACTTGGTAGCTGATATAATACAATATTCTCCCCTCCTAAAGGGAAATGCACTGACCTCTCCCACATGCACACCTCTTACATATTTAATATTTGTTATTGCACTAGAGTGTTAGAAATATTGAATTTTTGGAAGCCTGGCTAACAAAACAGTATTTATGAATATGATTGGGTGGGTGGAGGATGCTGGGTATGAAACTAGAAGGTAATGTTCAGTATCACTGATGTGCATTCCTCATTTCTCTTGAAACATTAATGTTTTGTGACTGTTAGAAATATCAATGCCATAAATTTAAAAGTAGGAAAAAATGTTCATAATAGCTTTTCTACCTCTCGAAAAACTAAATCATGGAAAAACTGAAAGATAGTTAAATCTTTGTGTGGACACAATGTATATATACATAGATAGAGAGACAGATAAGTACCCATATAAAATATGGATATCTATGTATCTATCTCTCTATCTATATATGTTAGCAGCAACTTTATACTTTGCGCCTCCCTGTTGATTCCAAAAACAGAACAAAGCAAAGAAAAATATTTCTTTATTACTTGAAGAGAATGGGTACTTTCTCATCAGTTAATAGTGAATAAATACATGGTTAAAAGTAGTATCTGTCAAGCTTGATACTGTAGATTAAGAATTGCACAAAAATGTGCAAAGTTTCAAATTATTTGATATTTCTACAGTAAGATATTACAGATAACCATTCTAAAGCTTTAAAAAAAAGCCTATAGTTTGGAAATAAGAAATGAAGAGTTATGTAGCTTTGTTAAAATCCATTGTATCGAATGATATATTTTGTTAAAAAAAAGTTTACACAGTTAGAAATGAAGCACAGGTCAGCAATATCTTTATAATACTAAAAAACTAAATCAAGGACTTTCTTTTCAAACATCCCCACCCTTACCCCGAAAATGGAATTATGAGTGGCATGTTGGGAAGGGGTGACGTTGGAGCAGAGTCCATCTTGATATGAGAAGTCACACCAGCAACGCCTTGTGCTGAACTGCGGCACCCATCACGAAATCCTGAACAAGATGGTGGTTCTTTGCTGTGATTTCTTTTTCCTTTTTGTTTTTTTTTTTTTTTTTTGAATCCCTGAAGTATCTGTAAATAAAATCTCTCAGATGCTTCTTAAGTCAGGATTCCCATGATTATTTTTCAGGTTACATTATTAAACTGTGAATTCTTGGTCCACCTGGAAGAGTTTGTTTTTAATTCGTTTTGTAATAGTCCCACTAAGTGGTTGTTAGCTAGAAGTTAAGAAGGACTTCTCAAGTGCCCTGTATGGCTCAGAAGAGACTCCATGGATACTGAAGGGCCTGTGGTAAAAATCCAGAAAGGGTCAGGGGTTTCTACGTTGCATAGTGGTCAAAGCTGCCCAAGTATTCTAATGCGGCTCGGTAGCAAAACTGGTACTGATCCTGCAGGAGACAGGGTGTTGGGGGGGGGGGAGAGAAAAAGGGAACATGAGTATATTTTAATGGGAAAATGAAAACAACGTTACACCCGCATGGGAACAAAACTACTACTTTCCTTAATTCAACCCAATGACCAGCGACAGCAAGCAAATAACAATTAGCCACATGGGGAGTTTATTAACTTCCCCAATCATTTTGACAAAAATAGCCTCCTCATTCCAAGTAGTGATAGCTCCAGAGAACATTATCTTCCAAACAAGTGTGGGCTGTTTTCTGGGTAGTACCTGTGGTATGGTTGATGGGAAATCAGTGGGGTATGAGAAGAACAGGAGCCCCTCACCTTGGAGCCTGATGGAAGGTGCTTGGCAGCTGGGAAGTGAATATTCCATCCAGCATAATTAATAATATTTGCCATGAATGCTGCCAAAATGGGAATATATTTTCTTTCATATATAGATACTTTATTTCAAATTACAGTGAGCCAGCTTAAGGCCTGAATGTATGTGACCTTGGGTAGGACCTCATTCATTCCTTTCACAGAGATAATTTCTGGAAATCTCAAGACTGTTAATCTTGTTTATAGTAAACATATACCACCTTCCTCCATTTTTATCAACTGAAATCCCATCAGGAACCACCCTGTGATCTTATTTAGGCTTCCTAACAATCTTTTAGTGGTAGTTGCTCCAATACCCACCCAAATTCTAAATATAATTATTATAAAGTCAATAAAGTGTGACTCCTGTGAGAAGCCCGTACC
Organism: Zapus hudsonius; assembly: GCA_004024765.1. NCBI lineage: Eukaryota > Metazoa > Chordata > Mammalia > Rodentia > Dipodidae > Zapus > Zapus hudsonius. The sequence continues at coordinate 138,768 of PVHP010000305.1, read as the reverse complement.
ATCTCTCGGGGCCATAAGAGAAAGATCTTAACCCTCCCAGATACTATATTAAAATATTTTTCTTAAAATCCAAAGTCTTTTTCATAGTGGCTGGACCTAAAATTCTTTTCTGCATTGATGTCACAAATCCTGAATTTGCCTGAGTTGGGGTCCCTAAAAGATTAAAGGAGCTCCTGAAGCTGCTGGGGTTGGCGGTGTGGAGCTGTGTCTCAGCCCCTGCCCACCACCACCATGACCAGTAACCAATTGCCACCAGCTAACATCCTAACCTTTCTGGAGTCCCAGTCACTGTTTACACTGATCTGCTTCCCTGTGATAACTAGTTGTCAGTTGGCAAATGTGGAGAAGCTGACAAGTGTACACTGTCCTAAGGGAAATCTGGATTTGATTTTCTGGGCTACTGCCAACTGAATTTGAGTTTTAAAAATAATTCTGATCAGACAGCAGACCCTTGCTGACTGCAATCAGATTTTCTCACCATCATTTCAGACCATCATTTCAGATGTTCTTATGTAAGAGAGAGAGAGAGACAAAGAGGGAGCGAGAGAGAGAGAAAGAGAGAGAGAAAGAGAGAGAGAGAGAGAGAGAGAGAGAGAGAGAGAGAGAGTCATAACCAGCAGCCGAGGAGTCTCAGGCACACAAAGCCATTTACAGATAGCCCAGGGCTCCCCTCATCAAAAGTACTTGTGCCATTTGGCCTAGAATTCAGTGTGATTGCAAGTTGTCCATTCTAGAAACACTCTTACTAAAATACAACAGTATGAAACATGCCCCTTTTCAGACAAGGAGGAACCCTGTCATATTGGAATAAATTGAAGCATTGTTGGGGAGACAGAAAAATTACAATTCATAGATGACTTCTAGGGATGAGAAAAGGTAGGATTTGCCCCATAAAAGAAACTTATTTTCAGTAGCCAATGAGGTTGAAAGCAGATAGTTTCTATTTTGCTTAAATGTGCGTTTTTCTACAATAAAAATGGTAATGCAAAATAAATGGAGTTTGCTTTTCTATCTTGTCACAGTAAGTTGCTTGGCTAAGTGGTAAAGCTTTTTAAATGTCCAATTTCCCTCTGTCACCCAACACCCATTACGTTTGTCAGGCTGACATAATGTTTTGAGTACTGCAAGCCAAATGCTTGCACTGTTTTGAAATCAGTCTGGAAGACATTGTGAATGATGAGTGGAAGAACACATGTAAATTGTACGCTTTGGTGGCTGTGTGAGGAACAGAAACGCTATCACTCAGATCGGTTACATTGAGAACTCACATTATTCTGAAAAATGTCAATATTAATGAGTGGAAAATAAAATGGGGGCTAATTTCTCTAGATGTAGTCAGGATCCAAATGTTTAATATATCCAGTAATAAGAAATGAACTGTAAAGTACCTGACATGTCTGTGGGCAAACAGAAACAAAATGAAGAAGTAAAATGAACAGAGGGAATATTATGTGCTGGATATGAGGCTTTCATGTATTTACATACAAATAGGTATACTATTTATATTACACATGTAATGCATATGTGTTTATAGAATGAAATTTCCCTTTTTACAGATAAAAATGGTGACAATTTAATTTGATATCTCACACAATACCCATAAAAACACTAAGACACTGGTATTGTGACTCCATTTAAAGAATCAGGAAGGCTGGGATGATAGCTCAGTAGTTAAAGTATTTGCTTAAAAACTCTGACAGCCTGGGTTCCTCAGTTTCCACATAAAGCCAAATACTCAAAGTGGCACATGCCTCTGGAGTTGGCTGGCAGTGGCAAGAGACCCTGGCAGCTCATTCTCATATTCTCTTTCTCTGTCTCTCTCAAATAAATAAAAATAAATATTTTTTAAAACAGAGGAGATGAAGTTTAAACATATTGAACTATTTGTTGTTTTTCCCATAGTGCCTTGCTCCACTTTGTGCTCAGTGCTCAGAACAGAAGTTCTGGAACTAAAAAGTAAGCTCACAAGAGGTAACAAACACATCGTGAATGTTCGAATGTTCTTACCTCTGTTTGTACCATGGCTGGTCGTTGTGTTCTTAACATTTTGACGGTCTGAAAGATATCTACAACTCCTTCATATCTCATTCTTTCCAAAACAATGCTCAGTGTTATGAACACGCCGGTTCTTCCAACGCCAGCACTGCCAGGGTCACAAAGGAGATGCTATTAGTAAGATGATCATGGACCTGGACCCAGTGCTTGGAAGTGGACATTCTTTCACCTGATTCTACATTCCACAACTTTGTTCAGGAAAATGTGGGAATGAGTTCACTAAGTGATTACGATTGAGTGTTGAGACGGCGTGTGGGAATAAGCAGTTAAGATTAAGTCTTCTAAAATTTCTAAAACACAGAATAACTCAAGTTGAAAATGTCAAGAAAGTATATATACTGTGAAGTATAGGCTTATATTATTTATGCTGATCCTAAAACTGAAGATCTTGATTATGTTTAAAGTATGTAATAAATGGGAATAAGATGGAACAAATTGGGTATCTTTGCTTTTGATGTATTAGTCTGGGAAGACTTTTTCACCATCTTAAACATATAACACATATGTAACGAGGTGTATTTAAATACTGACATTAGCTTGGAAATAAAAAAAAACACAGACTCTATAATAGGTTTTTTTTGATAAGGGGGGATTTTTGTCTTACTGTTCAAAAACTCCATGATTATTCTATATGCATATAATGTGAAAATAAGCAAAAGGGTCTCTATAAGCTAAGAGCCAGAAAGCTCTGTACTTTTGAATATTATTTAGGTGATCGGCAGCTAACCCCGTGATTCTGTCCATCATTTTATCAAGGTTTTTGATTGTTGTTTTTGTTATTTTAAAATAATTCCAGAATCTTCTTCATAGAAGCAAGGAAGAAAATTAATTCATCACACTTATGCACTTAAGAAATAGAAAAGCACCTAAAGGTTTAGATAATGAGGAAAACAGTGAATAATCTGAAAAATCCAGACACTTTTAGGCCCTACCTAATTAAATGGTATGTGTAACGCTTGGGCGCAGGCTGTAGAAAATGGATGGATTCATTTACTGTGGATGTAGCTGACAGGCATATATAAATAGTGTGTAGCTTTATAAACTTCAATTCATAATGAATCTAAAGAGAAATGTTAAGTGATGCTTTAAAATCCATGGACAGTCTTTAAATGATAGCAGAGGATGTTCAATTCCAGTTGCAGTCAGGGCAGGAGCAGGTGCTGAGATGGAGCAGATGACCTTGAAGAGACATTCAACCTTGAAGATCCTACAGTGCCAGGAGACTGTGATTTATAATATTTTCATTGAATGATCCAGAGTCTATCTTATCATGATTTGATTGTTCAAATACAACAATACTGTTTCTGGCTTTTTACTAAATATTTCCAATTATAATGAAACTTCTGTGTTGTTTTACATGTCCACATTTGCACTAAGGGTGTGCTGAAGTTATCTTGGGATGCCTAAAGCTAAAAGATGTATTAGATATGCTCTTTTCCTTATAAATCATATTGAAAAATCTGAATTGGTATTTTGGATAACGGTGTGGTAAATTAAAAAGATTGTGTTGCTATTTGAGACCAATACATAGCATAAACTTTGAATATTTGAGTACATGTATCACTTCCTACATGCTCGTTAGTGGTATGTAACAAGGGATTTTTAACAGCACAAAGAAAACATATTTCCATGTCAGAGAAGCAAAAGTTCTATGAAGGATCATAAAGACTTCAGAGAAAATGAAAAGCCAGAGATGTTTCCTATTGACAAAAGGCCTTGAACCACAACTTGAAGCCCAAGTCTAATTGTACTGTACTGAGATCCTGCCTCCTCTTGTCATTAAGAACCAGGTTTATGGCTAAGTACTAAAGCATAGTTTTAAAATAAACCACAAGTTATTTTGGCTGGACTGGGGAGATGGCTCATCAGTTAAAGGACTTGCTGGCAAACCCCACTGGCCCTGGGTTCAACTCCTCAGCTTCCTACATAAAGATGGACTTTGTGTTTGCAGTGACAGGAGACTCTGGTATACACATACACACATACATGAACCAATAAACAAACAAATAAATAAATAAAAGGTTTTGTGTGTAAAAATCTTAAAAATTGAGATCTCAAGTGGCTAGACTCCTACCACCCAGAAGATCAAACAACCTGGGTGAATTCCTTGTACTACAAGGTTTTTGTGCAAAAAAATTCCAAAAGGACTAAATTGCCAGTGAATGGCAAAATCATCTACTTGGTATTTCTAGTAAATTCAATGACTTAAATTATATTCTAGAAATTGTTAAAATAACTAAATAGAAAGTGCTTCACTTTCTGATCTAGCAACAAATTTTAAGCAAATTGCATTTTTAAACTAAATTACCATACTCATCACTTGTTGACCTGCATGAAATAAGCCATACCAATGACTTGTTGACTTTCAAGAATTAAGATCTGAGGCTTCATCCTGACCACTTGTTGACCTTCAAGAACTAAGGTCTGATAGCTATTTATGGCATTTGCAGTGAGACAAACAAGAGAAAGATACAGTAAGATATGTAAGTACAACTGTATGAGACAAAAATCAAACGAGACCACAAACTGTTACTTGGGGATATAGATAATTCCTAGTAAAGTAAACTTGACAAGGAAAACCATATTTTGTTTTTCCTTATACAAAATAAAGTTGATTTCCTTTCCTTTGATTATTTTCATTTTATGAAAAGAAAGTAAAACAGATATTTTACATTTCATAATATATTTCTGGAAATAAAATATCAGTCATAAAGTTTCACTAAACATGCTCATATAGACCAAATAAACACCAGAACTTATTTTCATACCTCTAAGTGCATTAAGCATCAACATATAGTCAGCATTAATGATTCCTCGCTCACCTGCAATGGACAGAAATGGGCCCATCTTGGCCAAACTGCTCCTTTGTTTTATGGACTTGCCCGATGAAGTCAATAAATCCTTCCCCAGACTTTGGCACTCCTTGCTCTGGCCAGTCAGTGAACTGGAACTGCCTCACCGTTCGGGACTGGCCGTCCTTCAGAGGAAAAGCCGCACACCCACACAGGGAGGGTGCCAGGAGGATTCAGCCAGCATACAGACCACAAGAGTAATCACAATGTTTGTTTTTCCCAAAAAAATAAAAAGGGCAGAAAGAGTTAGGAATACATCCAACTTGAGACTGAATTATGTGTGTGCCTTATCTACGACAAACACTATTTACAATTATATATGTCTAAGTTAACAATTTGCTCTTATAATACTCTGTACAAAACTGAGGTTTCCTGATAGTCATACAGCTCTATTGGTAAATGCTTCTGAGACCCTAAGTTTAGGGTTGGTGGATCAGGTATGTATTTTTATTCATAATCTGAAGTCCAATAGCTGTGTAATATTGAAAGGATTCTCCAAGTGTGTCATATAGACCAGAAGTTTTGCTGTCAAGATAATTTCACATTTATCATACTTGATTATTGCAAGAACTGTAAGTGATTAATGGTGATATTTAAAGCATTAGTTGCTTTTGGCCCAGCTCTACCACATGTCTCTAAGGTGTCTGCCAAAGGGTGAGGCTATGGAGGACCAAAACATCTTAGAAACGGGCCAAGGATATTATTTACAAATAAATGCCCTTTTATTTTAAGAGGACTCTTCCTTACTGGCCAAAAGAATTAAATAGGCCATACCTACAACCCTAAAGGCAGAAAGAAACCAAGTCAAATCTAAGGAATCTTTCCTCTCTAAACAGAATAGAAACAAAAAATGGTGTGAATGCATGAAGTACACTGGTGAGAAGAGAAGGCACTTCTGATTCCTTCAGGAATTGCTTTTGAGGTACAACAAAACAAAGGGGACTCTGCCCACAGAAGCAGGAACAACATCAAATTTCTCTGTTGATGGATCAGAGCACAAGGATAAAGAAACTCTAAGATAGAGGGATGATCCCATTTGAAGAGGACCTGCTCCCAGGGCCTTCCTTCTTCCCATTCCTGTTAATGCTTCTTTCTCCATGAACAACTTTTGTATACAGGCATGCATGTTCCAAAGACTGCAGGAAGTGGAGAGGAATTCATTCTCAGACAAACTGACAAGAGTGGTAGGTTTCACTCAAGATGGGCATGTGTCCACGGCCCAGTGATTCCCTCGGCACAAGAAAGATAATTTGAGATTGGAAGATCATAGCAAGTTTGTGAGAAATCAGAGGGTCACGGAAACTACTTGGCCCTTTCACCAGCTCCTGGATGATGAGCAGGAGTAAATGTTCTGCTTTGCAAAACACAGAAAGGGAAACCAGAGGCGAAGCAATGCAGATTTCTTCTATGAAGAATGTTCAGGGGATGCCATTTCTGACCACAAAGTTGCTTTTGATAGGAAGATGAGGCCATATATGCAAACCCTTTCAATTTGGTGGTGTGACCACCTGAATGAGTAGAGGTGACCTGTTAACACAGCACTGTATTTTCAAGTGCCACCTTGCTTTTTGAACTTGGAAGTTGAGATCAGAAGCATACCAGGAGCACACACAATTAGGGCTACGGGAGCTAACCACAGGGAGACTTTTAAAACCCAATGAGCATGTTCCCATTTCAGTTTTTCTTTTGCTTATTGTGAGCAACACTGTGATTCTTTTACTGGAAGAGTCTGTCTTATGATCTCAGTCATCAGAAATAGTTGGTAAATTTACTTCCAAGGGATTTAAGATTTTGCTTCAAATTGTGAAAGGGGCTCTATTATCTTTCTTTTAAAAATAGAGTAGATCAACATTGCATGCTTGCTTGGACAGTTTAAAACGGAGACCTTGGAATACAATGGCTGCCTAGGGTGCAATCATCTTCAGAGTAGTTAATACATCACACTTTCTAGGATTAACAGGTCTGTCACCTGGGCCAACTCTCAGGCTAGCATCCTCTCTCGCTCTTTAGGTTAACAGCCAGGCACAGACTTGGGGATTAGTAGACAATCTATAAACATGAGCTTGGAGAAAACTGCTTTTCAAAGTTGGGGTGGGGGTGGGCAATGGATCCAGTACACAGCTCTCCCCTGGAGGTTTACTCAACCCATCCACTGTAACAATTCTGAAAATAAAGCAGCGCTTTGAACTGACCTGGTTTCCCCTAAGATATGTTTTCAATCATGGCTTTAGAGTGACCAAAGGCAAAGATAGTAAAGTTTATGCATAGAACATCTTTCATGAGGGCTGAACTTTGGACTCAGCAATCTTGACAAGAAATGCAGAATGAATTAACCAACAAGGCTGTAGTACACAGCTCTCATGGACAGACACCTCAGCACACAGAGGACTAAACCTTGCCAGGAATCCCATTAGAATGTGCAAACTTGTCAGATTCTTCTAAGGAATGCCATTTGCTCTGCAGTTTTAAAATCATACCAAATTAACCTCCGAGCTAACATGACCTAAAGTGCTTTGCAAAACAATAACATATTTACAGCCTCAAGTAATGAAGAAATCAAAAATCTTTCAAAGAGAATGAGCTGAGAAGGTGAATATAAGCTCAACCGACCAATCAGTAAATGCCTCCAAGCACAAACACTCACCAAGTGGGTCCCAAAGTGAGGCTTCCAGATGTTATGTTTGAATCGAAGCCAAGTTTGGGATTATGAGCACACTTGCCAGACAAAGGAAGAGTTGCTCATTTTTTAAGTTATCCAGAAGGGATGATTTCTTTTCTTTTGAGAATATGATCGTATCATTTGGCAAATGTTTCTCCCAGAGAAATTTTACACATACATGCACACACACACCACATATATGCCTAACTTTTAGCTAATGATTAAGAGTTGAACTTACCCTGGCATCTGTGACCTTGAATTCCCTCAGGATATACTGTGGCATGTTATATTCAGCCATGGGATCTACAACAAAATACTGGTATCTTGCAGATCTTTCTGCTGGCCAGTATTGGTGACATTTCTCCTAAAAGGAATGGGTAAGGTATACTAAGTAAAGAGTGAATAAAGCTTTTTTTCTGTCATCTATCTAAATTTATTCTCTCAATGAAAAAATTTTAAAACTCAAGGCAATCCCAACTGTGTGTGTCTCATCTTCTCTTTGAAACCCTAAGTTCCCTGAAGATGGGAAAACTATCTGGTTCAATATTTTCCAATGGAATCTAGCACAAACTGACAAATTGTAATTGTTTAATATAAATCAGTTGACATGAGTAGCTTGGTAGAATAGATACATTTATTATTCAAATAATTACATAAACAGTCCTTGGACATTGTTGGTCATTTCAGTCCTGCAATGCATCAACCCAGCAGGATTACACCAACGTGGATTGGAACGAAGAGAAACATCCATGCGAATGCAGAAAGAAGCCTCTGAATTGATCCTGGACAAGCTGAGAACCTTTGTCAACTGAGAAGCCCAGGACCCAGAAGTTTTAGTGTTTTGTGTTTTAAACCCTGCAGAATGAGCTGCCAAGTCTGAATAAGTCAATCGTCAGTCTAATATATATATATATATTTCACTTTCTAAAGGGGCTCTAATAGTTGAGTTTTACCAAAACCTACCATTTAATTTATATAAAGAAGAGAATGAAAATAATCTCAGAAAGTGTGAAAAAGTGCTTGCTTGCCTGTGTTAGATCTAAGTGGTTATGTCTTCAGGTATTTCTAAAGTATTTTATGTGTATATCAGAACAATCATTCTTAAAAGAAGATTTGGAATTATATGTTTAGAAAAACAAATGTTGCTTTCCAACACATTATCCAACAAGTTACGTAAGAAAAAGCAAAACAGAAAATTGACATGTAAGAATTTGGCCTAGGAATGGCAGTCAAGAAAGTCTAGTTCCCTGGTATAAGGAAATGGCGATGCACTTGATCTTGAAACTCTAGTCTGTACAGACCAACAGGAAACAAGAATCTGCTGACAGTCAGACTTAATTCAAATAGGCTGTTTTGCCCTATTATTGTGTCCACTGTACACAAAGTACTAGGTCTTAAACCAGGCATGGTGGCACACAACTTTCGTCTCAGCATTTGGGAGTCAGAGGTAGGAGGATCTCTGTGTGTTCAAGGCCACCCTGAGACTACTTGCCTGGGCTAGAGCAAGACCTTATCTTGAAAACCGAAAACAAACGAACAAATAAACAGAGTACTAGGTTTTTCTCTAAACAAATAAATTAAAGAGCTTGGAGTGGCTTTGCAATTTGAAAACAGCAAGGGATAATGAATGATCCTGATTGGCTCTGGAGCATGAGACATCATTGGCACCGTTTCCTCCAGAGACTGAATGCCACAGAAGGAGACACTCTTACCCTGCCCATTTCTCGCAGCTTGGTAAGCATCACCACTATGGTGGAGTTGTGTTCCCACAGCATCCTCCAGAAGTCCTCTGTGGTCTCTGCTAAGGGCCCTTGGGTAGCAATGTAGGCTTTCTGTTGTCTGGATTACAGAGAATGAAAAGAGTAAAGTATTGGAGAAATGTGCAAAAATCCACACTTTACTTGCTAACCTTAGACATAATAGTCCATTCCCCTTAAGATTACATTATCAAAGAAAGAAGAGGGTTTCTTTCATATATTCTAGAGACTTGGCAACATCAGCTTCCTTGTTAGTATTATAATGTATGTCTTTATCATTATAACTTAACTTTTAGGGTAATGCTAATAGCTAAGTTTCATGTGTCTTGCAAATCACTAAAGAAATGCTTAGCTATGTGATTTCATTTCTTAGAAATATAATTCTCACTCCTATTGCACTTATGAAAAATTGTATAAAATAGATTTTTTTATTAACTCCTTTCAAATCCAAATGGCTTCAGAAAAAAGAAGACCAGAATAAAAACCCTATAATTACTGCTTCTACTTCTATCCAAAATAATAAAATTCAAGTAGTAAGGGACCAAATGATGACCTACACAGAAAGAACATGGTTTTGAATTGAGATGAAACTATTTCTGGGGATGAATCTAGGGCACATGTAAATATCAAGGCTTTGGATTGTCAGGGGAGCAAGAGCCTGTACCTGTATCCGTCAATGAAACTGGCATTGATGTAATCAGATCCTTCCACTCCTCGGATTGGCTGCAGGCACACCCTTGTGGATTCATATGGCATAATATTAACAAGGCGGTTTTTGAATTTATTACATGGAAGATTGGCACTGATGAATCTTGAGGTGTGAGCTTTTGAGCTGGCTAGACGCTATTAAGAAAAGAAAAAATTCACAAAGAAAATTTGAGCCAATATCTAGAATGCAATATGCCTAAGATATTCTTTTTAGATACAAACCATTGTTTAGGGTAAGTTGCTATTCAAACTGCACTGCCTTGTTTCCATTTCTTGACTTCAGATAGCCTATTAAGCATTTTAAACGTTATATTCTGAGAGTGTGCTTTCACAATTTAAATTAGAACAAAAAGGGATGGAGGAGGAAAAGAGGAAAGACATTTTATAATTGGAGTTTCAAGGAGGTCAAGTGATCTTGTACTTCAAAATTTTAAATGACGTGCAGCTCCAGTCACCACCTCAGAGTCAATGCTTACCTTAAATTCCAGCTCCATTCCTGTGACGTTCTCCCCGGGTTCGATCTGTGTCAGCTTCTGAATGTAGGCATACAAGTTTCTAGCTGGCACTTCGGTATTTCCACAAGTCACTGCTTCTAGCAGCGCATCGTGGATAAAGATGTACTGGTCTTCTGTTTGAACCATGTAGTTCCTCTGGGCTCTCATTAAAGTTACATGGCCATAAATATCTACAGTTTTTTCATGCTTTATTCTTTCTAACATGGCATCTATGACAATGAAACAACCAGTCCGGCCAACACCAGCACTGTGAGGAAAACAGAGAAAAAAGCCCATGGGAACTTACCCAGAAACCAACATGTATGTAGCTTGATTATTCTCATTGACTATGTTTTGTCAGATTAAAATTCATTTAATTTCACAGGGTAAAAATATTAAAGCCATTATTACATATCTTTTTTATCTTTCATTACAATATCGATGTCATTTTAAAAACATTATGAAAAGATACAAGCACGGATTAAGGAGTTTATATTTGGAAGGCATTTTTAAATATCGGTCAAGATCTAATTAGGAAACAGGATATGGCAGTGTATGGCTGTAATCCTGGCACTTGGGGGGTGGGAGAAAGAGCATCAGGAGTTTAGGGCCAGCCTCAACTACACAGTCAGCCCTCAGGCCGTAGCTGTCTGCATGACATACTGATACAAATGAACAAATGAACTAATTAGGCTATTTTTAAATAATCCCTAGGGTCCATTTTAGCTTAATTTACAAAATCTAAAAAATAAAAACAAACCATCTAGGAAATTGTTCAGTATAAAGCACTTCATACACTAAACTACAGTAAGGAAATTTTAAAACCAGCCTTGTGGGCTCTATAAACTTAAGATACTGAAACATTGCTACACAGTAAAAAGAATTCAGGGTATTTTTCAAAGAAATTCTTAATACAAAGTAATCAGTAGAGGGGATATGCTTATTGTTTTTATTTCCCTTCCTTCCAGAATTGAATGGACTCAGAAATTCCAGGTGAAATCCATGGTGCTGTATGGGGATATAAAGGCCTAGATCTTTGTTACACAAAGAGCTTTCTCTTTATCAAAACCTTCATGCTGAGTATATGTCTGAGTGAGATTGGTTCAATCCCAATCCTTCTCCTGATTGCACATGCTATCAGGAGAGTTACCTAGATGGTACACCCATGTGCAACCAACTGGAAGTAGTATCTATTACCACTTTAGACAGTAAGCAACAGATACCTCCTTAATTCATTACATTCTATGTATCTGCATTCATTTATGTGTCTCTTGAACTACTGATCTATCCATCTCTTCAATGAACAATGAAGAGCTTTTCTAACTGAAATGGGGAATAACACAATAATGATGACTTTGCTCTTGCTTTAAAAAATTCTAAGCTGGGCTTGGTGGCGCACGCCTTTAATCCCAGCATTCGGGAGGCAGAGGTAGGAGGATCGCTGAGAGTTCAAGGTCACCCTGAGACTACATAATGAATTCCAGGTGAGCCTGGGCTAGAGTAAAACCCTACCTCAAAGCAAAACAAAACAAAACAAAAATTCTAGCACCTATCAAAGAATGTAACTATTCATTTTACAAGGGGAAAAAAAAAAGAATGTATTGGTTTTGTAGATGATATAGCATTTGAAATGGGATTCAAAGGACATAAAAGACAGATAATTTAGGGTGGTAGAATAACAAAAGAGAAGAAATGGCTTTAAATCAGACTCTTCCCGCTTGGAGGTACATGTGAAAACTTTCATAGACTTGGCAAGATAACTGTGTAAGGTGTACGCCATAACTAGAGAACAGATGAATTTAAGTAACACAAGGTTGCCTGTCTCAAATGAAATGGCAATCTCTCTGGTGTCTATGAGGTAATAAGCAAGCATTTTTATTAAATCAGAATTTAATTACTGAAGAGTGTAGAGCCAATTCAGCTTTCACAAAGGACACTATAAAGGCCAGATTAAGGGGGAATTTGATATAAAACAAAATCAAGTTGCTTACTGCTTTATGTCCTAGGCCAAAGACCCTTGAATTCTAAACCTCCCAAGATTTAAGTACTCAAGCTAACATGACATTGATATACCATGCAAAAGCTTTCTGGACACCCAGAATCTTAGACATGGCAGTACATTCCTTTGTACAAAACAATTAGGAATCTCATGCACATGCGACTGTGAACTGTGCTAGCTTGGGAGTTCCAAAGATGTGAGATCCAGGGAGGCCTGAGGCAGTTCAGGGTGACTAGGCCCCCATCAATAAAAAAGCAGGAATGTCCTTGAGTCTGCCTTTGCAATCTATACTTTTCTTGAGATCAGAAAAGCACAGGGCCTCTCCTTATCTCTTGGCTAAAGGAATTCCCTAGATCTGTGTTTCCATAAACAACCTGAGTCCCTCAATGGGAAGGAAGTCCCCTTTCTTAGAATTAAGATTCCTGGAAAGTTTAAATCTGATCCTGGCATTGTGGCTGGTTAAGCTCAGCCTTAAAACTTGGCATCATGGATGGCCTCTTCTAGAGCTAGCTGCCTGCGTCCACACAAATCAGTTTTTTTTTTTTTTTGTCTCTCAGAACTCACTGGAGCCTGAGAGTAAAGCCCATTGAACAGACTATAAATAAATGTTCATCTGATAAGCAAGGCCTCTTCTTGGATGTTCATTTTTTCTTATGTCTTTACCTCCAAGTCCCTGCTCTGGTTGACCTTCCGCTGTCATGAAGGTCATGGGGGTACCCCCCATGGGCTCTCTACACGCTCCTGCCCTCCACATGGCAGATGCTCTCTGGATTTCCTCCTCTTAATCTAATAAAGTCTCTCTAAACCTTACCCTCTGGCTTGTGAATTTCAATTCTTTGAATTCATAATATAAGAATCAAGGGATACCCCAAATTTATCCATGAGTTGGCATATATTGTTGAATTGTCAAGGAACCCCAAGATTCCCATTATAGTCCCACCTTACAACTTTTATTATAAGAAATAAGCTTGCTAGATGTTGTTTCTCCCGTCATTCTCCATCTCCACGCTCCCAACTGCAATTAATAACCCTTTACCTAAATTCCTTTTGTGCCTTAAATATCCCTCTACTACAGTTCAATCAAATTGCATTAATATGGTCAGATATCTGTTCATGAACAATTATGCAATTTTTGAGAGCAAAAGCTACATTTTGGTATGTTCAGTATCAAGTACACAGTAAGCATTCAGTATTATTTGTGGAATAATTGGACAAATAAATTAATGACTGAAGTAAAGGTCTGATGCCAGGAACAACTATCCAAGTAAAGTAATCCTACTTAAGAAGCAAGATCACATCCTATATTTGAAGAAACCACAGACTATACAGGGTACAGGGGATATCTAAGATTATTTTGTACAGTGTTTGACAGAAAGTAAGAAAGCTGGGCAAAACAACTTGTTTTGTGTCTTGGTCTCCTGCTGTACATCAATCAGATTGTCCTTAAAAGAACCTAAAGTAGGGACTGGTAGCATTGCTCACTAGATAAAGCAATTGCCTGCTAATTTGACTTTGTAACCCCTGACCCCATAGAAGTGGTGACAGGCTTCTAGAATCCCAGCATGCTGATGGAAGGTGAAGACAGGAGAATTCCCTGGAAGCCTGTGAATCAGCACAGCAGTGAGCAACAGAAAATGAGGGATGCTGCCTCAAATAAGTTGGAAGGTGAGGATTAACCACATAAAATTGCCTTCTGACCTACCTCCTCATGTGTGTTTGGGCAAATGTGCCTGTGTCCCAAGAACACACATACATGAACATGAATAATTGTGTACACACACTGAAAATAAAAAGAAGATAGCAGATAACTCCTTTCATTCTTTGCATGCCACAGTCTGCTGGGGAAACAGCTCAGGGGTAGAACATGTTCAAGGACTGGCTTCATGTCTCCAGCATCATAAGAAAACAAAGCAACAACAAAAAGAATAAGTAACTTAACAAAACATCTGTCTTCTTGTGTTCTTTTCTAACTTCATTTTGGTAGGTTATAAGTGTATAACACTCGTGTGAGTGTGTGTGTGTGTGTGTGTGTGTATGTGTGTGTGTGTGTGTGTGTGTGTGTGTTTCTAAATTATCTTTATTCTCATTGGGCAGAACTATTTGAAATCTCTTCTTTGTGGAAACCAGATTGTAAGCTTTTTGCCAGACAATATCAAGTTGATTCTAGGTATGGCAGAAACATTTTAGTAAAGTACATTTCAGGGACCATTCAAATGTCTGAGTGACACACACTTAGGGCAAAAAGATACTACAGAATCTTGTAAGACTGGTAGTAATAAATCCAATTCCAAACAATCTTCACTTTTTAAAAATAGTAATAGTATTTGCTCCCTGCACACACACACACACACACACACACACACACACACACACACACACACACACAAACACACACGAAAATGAAGACAAATAAAAACAAGGCACAAGTAGTGGGAAAAAAAAACGAGACAAAAGTAGGGCAGTGACTTCAGTAATAATTGCTTTAAACACAAAGCACATAGCATTATTTGCTACCCCTTCTAACTATCCATGGGGAACAAAAGAAGACACCAAAGACAGTGACTTTAAGATGACTCACTCCTCTAAGACATTCCCTTATTAGTAGCATTTAACTGACCCTCAGGTCAGAAAGAATCATGTCCCCTTGGAATTTATGTGTTTCTGCTTCTCCAGGACAAAGAGGGTTTGGAGGTTTACATATTAGATGTATGTCCCAACAGAAGCAAATCAATTAAGTTTTGGGAACATTTTTCAGACTCTAATGGCTGTTGTGCCCTTGAAAACATCACATAGTTTCTGTTGTTTGTCTTAAATCTGATAGTGATAATTAACTCCAGTCAATTAGTGAGGTTAATTATCTATTAAGTCTTAAGGCTGAATTAAACATACTAAGAGTTCTGCAAACATAAAGAAAGAAGTTACTTTGTAGGTACAAACTCATTTTTTAAAATTCTACATCTGAAATGAATATGAAGCAAACAACGCAATTCTGGGAGCCCTCTGATAGAACCACTTCAGTATCATTTGAGATTTATTGGATTTTAAAATTTTGCTTTACTGACCTCTTCAAATTCTCTCTTTTTATCGACCATTTCCAAATATTGCTGTACATTCAAGGGACTTGCTGCTTTCACATATCTTGGTATGGAAAAAGAAAAGGCAGCCAAGAGCCTTTCCAAACAAGGGATGGTGACTGGGTTGCATACAATAAATGTTGCTTTCCTTTCCATTTGATTCATAACATTTGAGTACTTCTCTGGACCCATGTAGCTCCTTATAGGTGCTGGGGACAGGATACAACTCTGAGAAGTCAAGCTTTAGCACACTGATATCTGACATTTAGTCTAGCAATGATCACCAAAGATAGTGACTTTGGTGTAGCCTCTGTACCATTGCCTGATGAACATTTGACTATCCCTAAGCCTGTTCCTTGGAAAAGAAATCAGTTTTTAATGGCATTAGTTGAGGCACTATGGGGGAAACATTGGATATCCTATTGGGTTGATGATAGGGATGAGGAAAATTAATCCAAGCAAAGAATAACCAAAAATATTGAGCATATGAGATTCACTAAAAACAATTGTCTTATGCTACAGTTCCATTGATACTAGATGGTGGAATTCTTATCAAGGTAGAAATAATTTACAAAAAAGGATGAATCCTAAATATAACCTTCATACTTCTACTGGAATGGTTTCAAATTATGGCTCGTTATGTATGATGGCGAACCTCTGGTTGTCAACTTGAAAGAATATAAAATCACCAATGCAAACAAAGCTCTTAGCACAACTCTGAGGTGTTTTCTAGATTAGATGATTTGATGAAAATAAAAAGAACCAAAGATGAATGATTTGAGGTGGGAAGGCCCATCCTGACTGAATGGCATCATTTCATGAGCTATGGTTCCTAGACAGTTCAGAGAGGGAGTTAGCCAAGCAGCTGCATCCACTGCTCTGCTCTGTTTCCTGTTGATGTGATGATGAGGCACTGGCTTCCTCTCTTGTCATACTTTCCCTCTCATCATCATAGACTCTGGAACTCTAAGATGAATTAAACTTTTTTTTTTTTTACTATCCTAAGCTGCTTCTGGCCCAGTATTTTGTCCCTGTAATGAGGAAGTAACTAATACAGTCTGTGTTAGTCTCACATTGCTGTGATCAAGTACCAAGGGGACAAAAAGAAATAAAAAAAAACTCTTATAAGAGGAAGATTTACTTTAGCTCACAGTTTCAGAGGTTTCAGCCCACTCAGCAGAGAGAGTGTGAGAGAGCACAGGCAGCTCATTTCAGGGCAATCAGGAGTCTAAGAGAACAAATGTCAATGATAGTGGGTTTCTCCTTCTCCATCTTGTATTCCATCTATGCTCCAGGCCTATGAGATGGTGCTACCAATATCAGGGAAGATAGACTTCCCTTTGTTAATCTCTTGGAAATTCCCTCAAAGGTACAACCAGAGGTGTGCTTTACAAATATTTTATGTGCTTCTGAAGCCACACAATTTGATAATCAAGAACAACTATTAAGCAAGAGACCTATAACCATAGTCAGTCAACCCATGATAAGCCAGTAAGACAGACACGAATGATTTTCAACACAACCTAAAGCAGAAGAATAGAGGCGCCTAAGACCTCAACAATAAAGCAGCCTTAATACTCACCCACCATGACTCAGAACTGAGTGGAAGAGGGGGTGGAAAGATTGAAAGAGCCATGGTGAGGGAGAATATCCAGAGACGTTGCTCCCCTCAGTAACAACCTACAAAGGCGGGTGGAACCAGGTTGACTCCTAGGCTATCCATAATCCCCTACCCCATGGACTGATCCAGACTGCCCAAGGAGGAGGATGCCAGCTGATTGGGGACAGGGAAGAGGGAAATCGGGGAACTGGGGATACCAACATATTATTTGCTCATTCAATGTATCTAATTATGGATAATAAAGAAAAATATGATTTTTAAAAAAATTTAGTTCTAGGATGATTATCTACCAGGCTCCCTGGATTATAAATCTGTACCTCTTTTCCTATTACAGATAATATCCATAGCCTTCCATTCTTCTGTACTTACCCTTTATAACTAATTAAAAATCTCTAAACCCAAAGTTCTGAAAGTGTCACTCTTTCCTTTGGCATAAGTAAAGACCTATGTTCAAACTACACTGTAGTTTCTCAAGAACAGAATGTGATATTGCTCAGCATTTTCTCTATCAAGTTAGCTCTTCCCACTCGCACCCGCTCTCCTTGACACACCTGAAAAATCATATTGGCTCTTGCCCTGCACAGTAATAAATCACAAATCTCATGTACTTAAATTCTATAGTGTATTCTACTCATTAGTTTGTGTGCTGGAGGTGACAATAGCCAAGAGTTAAGTTTTTAGGATTTATACTTAAATAAAAATATCACACATTTTATTTTTTTTTCTATTATATTCAGTTGTTGATTTGAAAACATTACTTGATGATGTGCTACTGATCATTTCTTCAGGTTTGTATGTTGATATTATCCATGGTGGAAATATTGTCCCCAAGGGTATCCACTCTTTTGGCTTCTCTGGCCAAACTGGACAGATTTGTCTTGGGCCAAGCATTAAACATACCAACAGAATTAGTAAATACTACTTTCTCAAAGAATTCGTTGTTACACCTTCATCAACACATGCTGACTATCCTAATTTGTCTATTTCTACCATTCAGGGACAGACAGGAAAGTGTCCATTACTCTGTTTTCCCTTCTACATATGATCCATACTTCTCTCTAACACTCTGCTCTTCCAAATTTATTTCCTAAGTTCCTATCATTTTCTAGAATACTGAAGAAGGAGTAAATAAAACAAGTATCCTTTCATCATGGAGTTTGCAGTTTAATGGAGAAAGCAGATATTCAAAAATTATGTAATAATAATTATAAATCTCAATTATTTCTGTGAGGCAAATATGTAGGATACTAGCAGAACACTTTTAATAAAATGTCACATTTGAAGTTCTGACTTCCAGTGAGACAGTAAAGGAAGTGGGGGCATTCAGGAGATAATGAAACATCAATGAGGTGCAGGCCCCATTCTAAGAGGAGGAAGTACCAGAAATCATTCTTTACACATATTTTCAGAGAAAAGGCCAGAGAAGGATATAGTTATCCAGGAAGGCAACTAGGTAAAGCGGTCTCACCAGAAATCAACCCCAGTGGCACCTAGATCGTAGAGTTCCATCTTCAAGACCCATGAAAAAAATATCTTGACCTTAGCAAGCAAATGCAATGCTTTATAGATAAGTTATTGTTTATTATGTAAAGAAGAGTGAAGAAAAAAGATCACATCATAAAAGACACCAGTGAGGGGAAGAGGATATAGTAAGCATCCATTTTAAAGGGTGTTTATGCCATTTTATTCAAATTATAATTATTCACAGCAACTATTTAGAATAATTCCATTTTATATGTTTCATGGTTTCTTTCTAATGTTGTTTATCCATTCTTGAGTTATTTGAATTAGTTGGCTGAAAATGTCTTTAATGTTTGACAGATAATATGTATGAATGTGCTATTTCTGATGCCTTCCGTATCTGACATTTTATGTGATTTTGTGTCTTTTCTGGCTTTTACATATGAGTAACAGCTTGACATCAATGCAGGATTATTAGACTCTAGTATTATCTCTGTAAACTCCTAGCATGTGATTCCATGGTCTTCTTTTAAATCTTCAGAAGACATATGTCAGCCAGATTTTTCTCTTTCAAAGTAATGTTTGATCCAAGTACTTATGGGTATTTTGGAAGTTCAAAGATAAGTTTTAGGCCCTTATCTCGTGATTGAAACTACATGGCTCTCAAATAATATTTTTATTACAAGATTCATGACTTGGGCCTTTGCTGATGTATGTTGTTCTACCTTCTTAACATTGTTACCTGCTGACACCTTCCTTAAGATTCACCTCAACTGCTACATCTCTCAAAGACAACCTCCACTTTGGGCTCTTATGACAATATATCTGTCTTTGAAGCAGCTGCCTGTTGGGTTTTGGGAATTGATAATCAGCTTGAAGAAAAGAAGGACAGCTTCCTTGTCTCTACTGGGTGTGACAATTTTACATGGTAATTTCCATGCCAGAAAAACTGAATGTGCTCAAATTGAGTTGCAAAAAAAAAAAAACAAAAACAAGCTTTAAAATATCAGACTTTCTTCTGGACCAGCAACTCACACCCCTAAACTCGTGGAACAATCCTTTCACAAAAGTTCACAAAGATAATATGAGCTCTTACACGGTGATGAGATGTGTGCTTCTGCTTTATTTCACTTGCTCAGAAATAACAGTCCTTAGGCATAGCATTTTTTTCTTAAGAAACAGAATGTTGAAAACTCAGAGCTTTTTAAAAGTCTGCTGGACTACTTGTGTATGAATTTCCCAGTTCTGCTAGCAGTGCATAGTTTACTTCCTTCTCCAATTGACTCCCCTCCCTTTCTTTTTTCCTTTTACCCATCAGGATTGGAGTGCAGTGTACCTCTCAAAATGAAGGATTGTAGCTCTGAAAGCAAATGCATTTTTCTTTGATCCTGAAAACCTCAGCTCCCCACGGCAGTGATAATGACGGAACCCTATTTAGTGCTGTTTGTTTTCCATCATTTCAACAGCCTTCAACCTGAAACATGATAAGAGCAGCAGAACTGATAAACCACCCTTATTTTTATCTGTTTTCTGTCGGAGTAGTTGCCAAGCACCAAGACAGATTTTTCTAAATATCTTTCAGAGAAAGAGTGCATAACCCTGTGCTTCAGGCTGAGGCCAGCACAATTCAGCACATTTATTATGGTACAGAAAATTCTGGAAATAGGGAAGAAGACAGCACTTTTAAATCAAGCATGGCGTTATGTTGGTCTCTGCTATCCCCAAAGTAAAATCAGCTTCGTAAGTTATCATCCAGCGAAGACAACAATCCCACTGACGGGAGTCAGAAGACAAACTTTGTATTGAAACTTCTATAACAAACCCAGTTATTGCTAAATTTCAGCCTTTTAAAACAAACAATTTCAGTGAGTGATAGACACTGCAGTGTTTATGCACCGAAAGACTATACAACCCATTAAACAAGCACGCCTACTAGGAAATTGTTATTACTTCAATATTATCATTCATCCAGTTACAACATTTGTTTTCAATTTCTAAAAACATGATTGAGTTAGTCCCACGAGTTGAAATATGCTTAATGTCCCGTGATGCGATACAGTAGTAATGTGCAAAATGAAAAAAAAACAAAAAATTAAGAGGCATATGGGGCCTATTTAGTACTAAAATCATTCTGGAGAGGTGCTTAAGGGTTGGCTTTTCTGATTAATTTCATGGAGTTTTAATGCTGACCCTTCACTAGTCCCTCAGTTATCTGGCAAGGAAGAATGGAATTAGAAAACCATTGAGTTGAACACAAAGACAGTAAAATATGGGCCAAAAATTACTGCAGGCATTTTGCACAACTATCTGCTTGTAATTTTATGGGATGCTATAGTCCCTCTGTAAAGAACTGTATTTATGAACTGCAAGTATATAAGGAAGAACCTCGGTGAGAATGGGTTGAATTTTATGACCCTGGTGGATAAGGTTCCTCTAAGGACCAGCCTGATGAACCGTGAAGCCCCTCTGATGAAGCTATGATTTGAGTATTTCCTTCAGCCATTGTTTCTGATCAACATTTAGCTTAATATGCTGCTACACCAACCATCCCTAGCATTTTAAAGGAAATACAAAAGTTTAATTCACTGATATTTTGGAATTTCTAGCATCTCATTCTTATAGACTGACCACAGAAACGATACAGAATTTTAACATCAACATTCACCTGCTTAGTTAATTTATACATATCATGAAATCAAATGTGAGAAAATTTCATTTAAATACATAATTTATCCATGCTATTCAACATATTCAACACAGAATAAATGCCTGTATAATATAGCTGATTCCAGGGCAATTTTGTAGTATTCATTAACACATAAACATATTTGCTCTTTTTTTTTTTTTTGGTTTTCGAGGTAGGGTCTTGCTTTAGTCCAGGCTGACCTGGAATTCACTCAGTAGTCTCAGGCTGGCCTTGAACTCACAGCAATCCTCCTACCTCTGCCTCCCAAGTGCTGGGATTAAAGGCGTGTGCCACCACACCCAGCCATATTTGCTCTTTGATACAACTCCTTTACTTCTAGAAATTTGTTATGGAAGTCTGTATGGATGTGTATATATGGAGGAGCTGATAAAGAGATTTTATTGCAGGATTATTTGACATAGCAAGTTAACTAGAAAATCAGTGACCAGGGAGATTCACTAATTCCATTATTACTATGTAACAGTGACAAGAGAGCTGGGGAGATGACAGTTAGTAGAGTGATTGCCCCACATGAATGAGTACCTGCTTTTAGGTCCCCAGTACTCATTTAATTGTTCTGCCTGATGTTGTGTAACTATAATCCCAGTGCTGGTGAGGTGGAGGCAGGAGAATCCCTGGGGTTTACTGGCTAGCTGGTCTGTCTGAATCAGTCAGTGAGCACTGGGCTCAGTGAGAGATTCCATCTCAAAAAAGTAAGGAGTATAGAGACTGTGGAAGACACGGATGTTGACCTCTATTCTACAAACACATACACATGCACCCGTCCGCCCCTTGAACCCACATATATATGAAGCACACATCTGCATGCATCTGCACTACACACACATACACCTGCAGAAAAAGAATAAAGATGCATCTAATGTCTTTATGCCTCATCAGAAGTTCCTAAGACATTAAGTCAGCCTAATATGTCACAATGTAATAAATAGTTACAAATGCTGCTTAAATATATTTTTAAAATACCGCACAACAAGTTCATATGTTTCTATAAGTGCACATGTTTGGAATGGAACATGATCTGGGAAGATATAACTTATAAAAGTTACCCATGAGAAGTAGAATTCTTGATGAGGATGTTGTGGTGGACTTTGATATGTTTGATGATTTTGTAACAATATAACCATATAGTGATGCTAATAAGAAAAAACTCCAAAATAATGAAGGAAAATTCTATAGTAGCCGGGAGTGGTGGCGCATGCCTTTAATCCCAGAACCCAGGAGGCAGAGGTAGGAGGATCGCCATGAGTTCCAGGCCACCCTAAGGGTACATAGTGAATTCCAGGTCAGCCTGGGCTACAGTGAGACTCTACCTCAAAAAAATATATATGCTACAGTAAAAATCAGAACCAGAAATCAATGGGCTGAAGATGCAAAGAGCTGGAGGGAGAAGAATCCTGCTCACTTCGGCTTTCTCTTGGGTTTCTGCCTTACCCACATAGGATTCTGTGAGGTCAGTTACTTGTAGCACAGACTTTGTCCTATCAACCGATGCTGGCTTTGAAGGAGTTACAGAAAGCAGGGGACTAGAGGTGTCACCACTGAGAGAAGGAGGCTCAGCAAAGAGCTAGAACAAGACAGGCTTAGGCTGAGGGGATGCAGAGCTGAGATCACTGTAGACAGGTGAAGGGCACAGAACACCTCGGTGGCATGCTCTGAGGATCAGAAAGAGCTGAGCTCACTGTTCATCAGCAGAGAAGCCCAGAGCTCCTGGCCTGCTTACTCCAGATCCAGTCTAGAATATTAAGAGGTTAGAGGTAAAAACACCAAGACTGCATTCCCTCAGCACATTTTATTTCTTTGACAGTGGGTGAGTGGTTAACTTCTTAAAAGGAATGAGTGTCTACAACATCCAAATCTACATGTAACTAATCAGATGGTTTCCCTGCAAAATGCATATTCTCACAGAAACCCTCCAAAAATTTCTGTGTGTTCTTAGTTGTCACCCAACATTATCTGCCACACACATCCCCTGTTTCTTACACTGAATGTGGCACAGCTGGTCTCCATTTACAGGACAGAGAAAGCCATGGAGCACAACAGAAACAGATACATCAGGCACTGATAACTCATAGCTGACAAATCTGAATACAGCCAACTGAATGATGGCAGGGAAATAGAAGAAAGTACATTATGATGTGGAGGTTTTCTTTGAAATTCACCATATGAGTTCAGTCCATATTCTGAATTCTTTCTAGAAGCATTCAATGTTGTCCACTTTTGGGAAGAGGAATGTATTGTGTACCATGCCTGACATGAACATAACAATCACACAGACTACAAACATGTGCAACCTACTCAGTCCGCACAGCAGGCTCACAATTAGCAATAAAAACATTATTATTCCTGCCTCCGGCTAAACAAACTGCAAGTCTCTGGAAAATGTTCAGAATTTAACAACTTTATTTTTCAAGACCTATCAATGTTTTTCACTTTCAAAAATACTATTCATTTAAACATAAATTTTAGAGTGGTTTTGAAGGCTATCAGAAGTTATACTTGATCACCTACCCTCCCCCCACCCACTCCATACCCCCCTTTGAGTCTTCCAAGCTTCAGCAAGATGCTGAGAACAGAGTCTCAATAAAATCAAGTCACCTGTTGCTTCAACTGCTTTCTGTCATGCTGCTAGCCTCAAGGGGACCTTTGTCCCTGATGTCCCCATGGGCCTGATCCAGCTCCATAAACTCACAGCTTTCTGGACCTATTAATCAGCATTTTTCCTACTGCCCCTTTTAACATTTCTTCCTACTTTTGAAAGTGGAAACAGATGTAGGAATGGCAAGAAATAAACACAGATGATGTAACTACTCTCAAGGAGCTAAGTGTCTTTGCCCAAGCTCATGACACCCATCCATGAGTCCTTCTAAGGATACACATCTGTTTTCATCTGTATTCTCTACCACAACCCAAATCCTATGCTTTTCCAGTATAGATTGCAAGAATATTGGTCTGAAAGAGAAATATTGTACATGCAATTGCCATTTCTTACTACATATTGGATGCCTCACCCTACTTAACCAAGCAAAAAGAAATGAATTAAATGGTTTTCAAGCCCTTTCTAAATCATATTCATGTACTATGAATGAGCTCACTACATTTATATCAGCTCTATTTCCTTAGAAAGTTGGATCTATAGAGGACTTTAACTTAGCTTCTAATGCATACATGATGACTACTTAATAAAAACTAGTGTCAGATGTAGAAGGACGTTTCTGGTCCATGTCTGAGGATAAGAGTAGAAAAGATATGGAATAGTCAAGGAACTGTGAAACTATGGAGGACGGGAAAGCTTATGTTCAATGATTCAATTAAATAAATATGAAATGAGAGGTTCCTCTCTTCTACTTGCATATCAGCATGAAGCACACTACCATGAACTATATCATTTCTGTTCAAAATGTCTGCCCATTCTCTGAAGAAGTATGAAAGTACACATTCCAGGGTCTGTTCCTATGGCCTTGAACTTCTGATTCTGGGATAACATCTAAGATTAAACATTTCTAATAAATTCCTATGTGATGCTGAAGCTACTCTCCATGGGCCGCATCTAGGTCCTAAGGATTTTGTGTGTGTGTTTTTTTTTTTTTTTTCATACAAAATCTTTAACTAGCCCAGACTGAGCTGGAGCTCCTTCTGTATCCCAGGCTAGACTCAAACTCATGGAGATCCTTCTATCTCAACCTTCTCAGTGCTGGGCTTAAAGTCATAAGCCCATCTGGCTAGGTTAAGAAGGTAGATATAAGCCCAATAGCCTTCTAAATAAATGAGAGTTAACAGATAATTATATATAGGGCTATGTGTTTTTATGTATACATAAGTACAAATTTAACCCGAAAATCTTGGTGTCTCAATCATACAGGATTTTTGTCAGTGAAAGAAATACTCAAGTGTAAAGGAAAAGCTGCTTTACAAATATGTTGCCTTTTTGTCTATAAACTAAATATTTTGTCATCTGAAGAAACCTACAAATATATGGAATTATTTTGCAATAAAACTTTAATGGCAGAAGCCCACTTTGTAAGTTTTCTTTTCAAGAAACAACCCTGGATGTGATCACATGGGATAGCACATAATAAGACCAAAAAGCCTTTTTTTTCCAAGGAAGAAAAAAAATCTAAGCAATATAGCTGATTGGAAAGACACAAAACATAGATAACTATTTTTACAACTCATATTATGACCAGGGGAAGCAGAAAAACAGTGTTAAATGGAAAGTCTTCATGCCGATTACTGGAAATCAAAACACACACTGTTCAAAGGCAGACAGTATTTTTTTTAAGAATGGTATTGAGTTTATGCAATGTTTCAGTGTTGTTTGAATCTGTATTCTTCTAACTAACATAGCAGGTACAGCTGGCAAAACTCAGTGATACCTTTGTCCAGATTGCAGCTAATAAATTGTAAAAATATTTTCATATGTCCTGCAGATGTCTAGTCTCCTTCCCTTGCTAGTAATTTTAATTCAGAACACATTATTGGCAGCTGTTCGTTCTGATAAACCTAATTGCTCTCTACCAGACTCAGCTGCATGCAGGCTGATTTCCTTTCACTTATAGAGTATATTTCATCTAAAATAACAATCAATTAACTAAATATGTGTGCACGAAATGTTTCATTGAGAACCTCGATCAAGTAATACATCTAACTATAGCATAGGTCAAAAAATTTCAAGCACTTAGAGCTTATAACATTAAATATAATTATATGGAAATAGCCACAAGGTCTAAAATATATCAATGATGAATGACAATGTCTAAAAATCTATCATTTTATTAGATCAACTTATAAATCACTATATTTAAATACTGGCAGGACATTTACTCTGTTGAAAGATTAGCTGAAAGACATTTCTCACATAAACAATGTGCAAAGTAAAAGTTGAGTTATCTTCCATCTTGATATCACTCGGTCATATCTAGCATGTCACTAGATTTTGCTCCAGAGATAATGCTTCCCTGGAGGGCAGAGTTGGGGGGTTTACCAACTCATCCTCACTCTCTAATCACTGCTGCCAATGAGCCACTTTCTTAACTTCTACACATTGTGGTAAGACTAAGCTTTTTCTTCTGGAGGATTCTCTTCGAAGACAATGCCTCATTTTAGTCGCTCCCCAAGAGATGCAGTAACAGCTTGACAATTTCTTTCTATCAAATGTCTTTGCAGCTTTGCCTCTGGTGTCTAGGGCAATTTGGAGACCCCAGCTGTCTTCCTTAGTGGACTGGAACCCTCCAAATGAGGGGCAAACCATGCACTGGAGACTATAAAAATGGCAAAGACATTGCATCTGAGAGAGCAATAGTTCCCTTTATTTGATCTCTGCCTGTTCTGGAGATGGAGGGACTGAGCTGATTAGGGGTGAGAAAAAGTGATCCTTAGTAAGGAACCCATTCAAGGAAAATGAACTTTTTCTTAACACCAGGGAGACTATATGGTGTTTTCCATTCTGGGGGCACAAAATGCTTCTCTGAAGACTTCATCTACCTCGCAGAGAGAGGAGGATCCTGGGAATGGGACAGTTACAGCCCTGATAAATCTCAGGATGCAGCAGGCAAATCCATTAATACCACACCAATGTTAATTAGAATGAAACCCAAGACCAATATTTGCAAAGCATAATAAACTTGAAAATATCCTAAGGGGCTCGGTCCAGCTTATAGCTCCTCCACTACTTTAACTAGCAATGGAAACAATTGTACTTAGATACTACATTTTTTTAATTTCCACCTAAACACACATATCTTAGTATCTTTAATATTCTTTCATGGCTTGGCTCCCAGTACTCTTTGGAATTATGACACTTCCATTCTATCCATCTGTTTATTACGTGTCTGGTTCACACATGGCATTCTTTAAAGAGAGAGGGTGTAACAGTGGTACTCTAATTATGTGCCTCTACTGGTTGGAGCTTACACTCAACCAGAGAAATTCAGTGTTTGTCTATGAAATTAGAATTACTTAAAAGGCAAAACCTCTGTGATCGTTAAATTCTGTTGTCAACTTGATCATATTCAGAATCATGTAAGAGATATATCTCTTGGACAGCTTTATGAGGTCATTTCCAGCTAGGATTAACTGAGGGAGGAAGTCCTTCCTCTGCAGTGGCAGCCCTTTCGATGGAGGAAGCTCTAAGAGAACACAGTCTTTTGCTTGTCTGTCCTTGCTACTTGTTGGTAACAAACCTACCCAGTCTTGGCTTCCTTTGTAGACATTAGAACACAGCATCATCAGCCTTCCAACATGGACTGAAGTTCAGGGCCTTTCTAGGAATTGTCCAGGCCTTCAGTGCCAGATTGGGACTGCTGAGGCATCCATCCTTGTGCACTGAGCATCTCCTAGGTTATCTGACTCTCAAGCCTGCAGAGAGCTATCGTCAGACTGACCATCCTGTATCCCCTAAACTAACCCATTAACCCTTCTTTACAATAAATATCCATTCTATTGGTTCTGTTTCTTTAGATAACCCTGTCTAATACAACCCTAGTATCTATCTTGAAGGCTTTTTTTACTGATTAAAATAGTATAAATACAATTAGGAGACTGGGTGTATAATAGTATTTGTTAACATGTGAGTATGGCAGGGAAAATGGTCTCTGATATGGTGTGACCATTCATTGACAGTCAACTTGGCAGATGGAAAGAAGCTGACTTTCAGAGAGTCAAAATCAAGATCTTCTTTTAATAGGCCAAGTGATAATGCATCACCTCCATATCCTCCTCAATTCTCTTTTCTGACTTGTAAAATGGAAACACGTCCTTTAAGTTTGCTATATAAGGCTAGCATTGACAAAAGTGAAATAAAACTTTACACAAAAGATCTTTGATAAATGTAAATTTGCTTATGCCCTTCTTTCTGTGAAGTAAAGAAGTAGAGTTCAGGACCTAAATTCAGAAGTGCTAGTGGCAGAATAGGTCTGCAACATTTTTATTGTGCCATGGTTTGTCTTAATGACATACTAATGAGTTTTATGAAATCAGTACTCTATCTTACTTACCAGTTGTTTTCCTCCTAGAGAATAAATGTGAATATACAACTGAATTAAAAATTAAATTGGGCAGGTATCTCAGAAACATTATGCATTGGTTCTCAAAGTGTTGCTCTAGGGCCATCTTTTTGAAGATCTGTTAAAAATGCAATTTTTTAAAGATTTGAGACCAATCTATGGACTCATAAATTCTAAGGGGCAAAAAAAAATTCCCAACCCTCAAGGTGAGTCTACTGTACTCTGTGGTTTAAGAACCATTCTTCTTGGCAAGCTTTATCATTTTGCATATGGAGAAGCTAAAGAAAGGTCAGAACTATTGCTTTGCTTGCATTCAAGTTCTGATTCCTTCCCCTTATCTCAAGCATCTTATCGTTTGGTATTTTCCACATGCTTAAGATTATATGCATGTTTGTATATGACTTTCATTTAAGGAATTTAACAACCAACCCTCTGCGGCTCATTGCATTAAAACAAGGCCAGGGGCCACTCTCCTGGATGCCTGTCATTTTTTGTGATATCATGGAGTTTAGTCTAAAAGAAAAAGTTTAATTAAAAAATTTAATTAAGTTTTGAATTAACTAATAAGACAGCTATGAAATAAAAGAGGTGTTGTTTCATTCAAAACTATGTTAGTTGCTTTAGAAAGTCTTACTAATATGTGCCCCATCATCTCTCCAGAAAGTAAAGATGAATTAAGTAAAACTGTGACAGACAATTGTAAATAAGTGGAAAGATGTTGATAAAAATCTAGAAGGATTCTAAGCTTCAGTTACTTCAAAACCAAGAAGCTTATCATTAATTTTAAATTTCCTAAGTCTGCTAATTATACCTTATACTCAAAGAAAGTTCTTTGTCCTTAATTTAAAGAGCTGAATCAAAAATATAATTATGTACTTGAAGTTAATGTCAATAGTATGCTTTTTTTAAGGTTCTTTGCTTGAACTAAGGTTTTCTCTAAATAACCAAGCCTTCTCTAAATCACTACTACTCCAGGTATCTCCTCATACATTGTTATAAGCCTTTGGGGGAAGATATCACAATGTTTCATCTCCAAAGTACACAATCTGGAGCTTTGCAAGGTTAATTTTTTAACAAGATATTTTATTTATTTCTTTGTAGGGGGAGAGAGAAAGGAAGAGAGAATGTGGACACAGGGCCTCCTGCCACTACAAACTTACTCCAGATGCATTTGCTGCTATGCATCTGGCTTCATCTGGGAACTAGGGAATCTAACCCAGGCATTCAGGCTTTGTAAGCAAGCACCTTTAACCACTTAGCCCTCTCACCAGCCTCAACATGGTTAACTTTTAATAAATACTTACTGATTATATTAAACACACATTTTATTGAGTGTTAATTGATTTGCTAATTACACTGAGTAGTTCCTATGATACTTTTATATCACTGAGAGCCAAATTAACCAGGCTATAAGGTATATTCTTGCATGATTAGAAATTCATAGTGTTCTTAAAGAATTCTAAGGAGATAAAAAGCATTCTGTGGTTAAATAATTTTGTGAATTTGTTTTTGGAATTTGACAATATAAACCAGTATTTTACAGCATTGAGGAACCCTGTTGTATAGAAGTGAAACCTAATTTTAACCATACTTATTTGACTATAGAAATTCTAACATCTTCACTTGAAATCTATATGTGAACACAAATTGATGAGCATATCACATTGTTGAATGAATTGATGTCTTTTACTTACACCAATTTTTCTGGTTCAATAGTTTTTCTCACACTTTTGATGAGACTCAAGGTAGGCATAAAATCATTTTTAAGATTACTTTTGCTAAGTATTGGCTGGGAAATGATCAATATTTGGATTTGAAAATTGTTGCTTTTTTCTATTCTTTCTCTAAATCAGGTAGCAGACCATTTCTGACCCAGCTATTCTTTCATAGATTAAAAGAAGTTTTAGCAGGGAAGTGGGAAGCATAGGGTATTAAATAACAGGGAATAATGTTGGGGGGACTTAGTACAGGCTCTCCAAAGGAGTTGGCTTCAACCACTGGAGTTATTTTAAACATGTATATTAAGACATTAGCGTAGAGTAGTATAGGACTGGGCATGTAGCTCAGTTGATAGAGTGTTTGCTTAGCATGCAGGAAGCCCTGCACATAATCACAGCAGTCAGAAGGTGAAGGCAAGCACTTAAGAGGATCATAAATTTTAGGACATTCCTGACTGTGTAGCCAGCTTGAGGCAAGCCTCAGACATATGCAATCTTGTTTCAAAAAGAGAAAGAAGAAAGAAAGAAAAGAGAAGAAACAAAAGAGAAGAAGGAAGGAAGGAAAGAAGGGAGGGAAAGAAAGGAAAATAAAAGTAGCATGTATATCAGATTATGGCAGGTCAGGAGAAATATCCTTGGAACACTCAGCCTTGGAGCTAAGAACCTAGTAATGAGCACACTTTATGCTGCACATGGCCATGAGAACACACCATTTAGTAGAGATAAGGCTGTTTAGGATATTAAAATCTCAACTGTAGATTGGCAGTTATGTAATGAGTTTCTTTAAAACAGAAAATGAGTTGTCACTTAATAAACACTGTCTAAAATGTTGATAATTGAAGCTGCGTAATGCATTGCTAGGGATTCATTATATAGTCTCTCTTCTTTGAAATTATCCAGACTAGTATAACTTTGGAATGCAATGTCCCTCATTCACATACACACAAAATGAAGTTCTCTCGAAATGTTGGGTTCCGACATGGTTGAAATAACAAAGAGGGTATTTTTCAGCACCACTATTCACCATCCAGTAGCTAAGGCTGGACCTACGCTTCACTCTGCCATGAGATGAAGCTTTCAGTGAAGCTATAGTGTGAAGGACGGTTCCACAGTGTTCCTGGAACGACTGCCAAAGTGCAAAAGCAGCAAAGAACTCAGCCAGGCTCTGATGACTCCTTGGAATTTGCCAGACCTTTGTATATTATGAATGCCAGAAAGATTAACACTGAAAATGATTTCCATGCAGAATTATCTTAGATTTTGTAAGTGTGTCTATGCTAAGCCTTTAGAAAATATAAACATAACAACAAAGGCATACATAGCTCTGTCTTATAACTGGACCAGATCTGCAGAGCTTCAATGTGAATGCTGCGAAGGTTTCGCTAAGCTTGTGGCTTTACTATTGTACTCGACAAACCAATAAGTTAGAGTTTAATTGAACCAAGATAACAAGTGAATTTCGGGCTGAAGCACATAAGAGAAAATAGTCTGAAACCAGGTCAATCATTTTCAGACACACAAAAGAGGGATGAAATGTTAACCGCAGGTTATAAAGGATTTTTGTGGTTTATAACGTGATTGGCTATGGTTTTTCAGATGTGAGTGGAGAGCATGACTGGAGACTGAGCAAGATTCCCTGCTCAAATGATGAAAATCGGAGTTAGGTTAAGGTCGACAAAGTGAGGTTTTTAAAGATGTATGGAATGACTGACCACCGGTGAGTCCAAGGTCAGACTGAAGTCATTTCTTCAAGAAAACATTACATTTTTTCCTAGTCGCTTCAGTGAAAACAAAGTACAGAATCTCCATTATGATCAAAGTAAAGAAGCATTAAAGCTCCCATGTTTTATCTAGTTTTCTTTGTGGAGAACACACCCTAGCACATGACCAGAGTTTTGTCCATTTTCCTGGAGCCACAGAGAAGCTCGGCTGAGTGACTCACAGATTATGGGGTATCAGGGCACTCCACGCTTGCCAAGTAATTTTGTTGGTTTGTTTTTACAGGTAGGGTCTCACTCTCACCCAGGCTGACCTGGATCTCACTCTGCAGTTCCAGACTGGCCTCCAACTCCCAGCAATCCTCCTACCTCAGCCTCCCAAGTGCAGGGATTAAAGCGTGCACCACCTCACCTGGCGCCTGTCCCTTTTCTATAAGAAATTCCCATTTCTTATCCGAAAAGCCAAATAGTGGAAGCAATGTGACTTGGATTGTTTTTATTAGAACTTCACATGAAGATTTTAAGATCCAGGGACATTGTTCATCACTTTCCACCTTTAACATCCTTACTACATAAGAACTACTTTAGGAAGAGTTTGATTTTCTTTAGGGTGACTGAATGTATGTGGGACAGCTCATATTTGGTAGAGTAGAATTAGGATCATTCATAGTCCTACTCTGGACATACTGAGAAGAAACTATCCTTGCTCTTGATCAACTTATTGGTTATAATAATGACCAACTGAGGTTCTATCTTATGTATATTTATCTCATGCATTCATTCTATTCACTCTGAACTTGGCCACAAAGGAGAATGCACTTGAAAACAAAGTCATCCAATCAAGCATCATCTTTCATTAACTGGTATTGATTTAACAAACAGGTTGAATCTTAGAATAAGCTCTCCTTAAACAACCAAAAGGCCATATTCCCTGTTACCCATGCTCTTTATGGCCAGATAGGACAAGGAGTTAAAAAATGTA
Source organism: Zapus hudsonius (assembly GCA_004024765.1). Lineage (NCBI taxonomy): Eukaryota > Metazoa > Chordata > Mammalia > Rodentia > Dipodidae > Zapus > Zapus hudsonius. Next base: position 105,962 of record PVHP010000305.1, on the reverse strand, counting down.
GACTCCTAGGCTTGTAGCTCAGTGGAAGATTGCTTTCCTGTCATGCATGAGACCCTAGATTTGATCCTCAGTATAGCAAAAATAAACCAAATATTAAACAAAATAATCTTTCAGAGAGAACATTCTCCCATCTCTTCACACAAAGCTTGGGTGGTTTATGCATCAAAAAAAGAAAAAGCAAGCCAATGAAAAACATCACACAGTAGTTCTGAATGAGATTAAAACACCTTTCCCCATACATTAAAAAATATTTGATAAGGTGATATCAGCTCTTATATTCTGGGTTGAACTCCAGGGTTTTGCTCTTTCTCCAGCCCTGTGAAGCAAATTCATAAAGCATGTAACCAAGCAGGTGAGAGCAGCCATTCATGCCAAAGATGCCAGACAGGAGCTGTAGATTAGAAGTCGCTCCTCTCCCCTAGCTACATTTTGTTTTCCAGACTAGATTTTTAGTTTGCTGCATTTGTCCTCATGTAGTCGTCTTCAGTACAGAGTCTACTTATGCTTTCAGGCTTTTCTCTCAAAAGGCACTCTGCTGATTTGGGTGTCATTTCATTCATTTCAGCAACCAGAATTCCACTAAGCAGCTGTACTTTAGAAACACAAACATACCTTATTAACACTAGTGATCAAGGCAAAGGGTTTCCAAATACTTGCTGAACATTTGTTTATTTATATGAAAGACTTCAGAGTGTTGCACAGCTAGATTTAGACATATAACAAGCAGTGTGAGTGTGTGAAAGAAATATCCGTGACTCACTCTAGCAGATGGCATGGTCAGAAGCAAAGGGTTTTCAAGTGCACGGAATAGCATAAATTCACATCGATAGTCAAATGAAAAAGGTCATTTACATCATGTTAAGAAACCCAGGGCAGATTCTCATATCGTGTAAGTGTGAGATACACAATGAGCATTTGGCCCAGGGTTACCATGGAACAACGTACTACACATGGTTTTTGTTTTGGTTTTGGTGGAAAAACACAATTGACAAATTTCTTTCTCTCTTTGCTTCCTACTTTATTCAATAGAGGAAGTAACAATAGCATCTGCTTCACTTGGCTGGAGCCTGCTGAGGGAATTGTGAGTGTTGAACCTCCAGGCATATGGACACTGAAAAGCTCATTCTGCAGCCACGGCACAGCCAGGCTAGCCCTCCAGTGGGAGCGGCAGATAGCATGAAGCCACCACTGCAGACCCAAACAGGGCTGCCAAGACAGCACGTACAGTCATTTCCTGTGGCCTGGAGAGGTTTCCACAGTCATGGCTCTTAGCACACTGCAAAGTAGGCAGAGCTCACTCCTCACATTCTCTCCTCCCTCTGGCATTCTTTTGCTATTAATTTGCTTTCCCAGCTTACGTGACCAACCAGGTGCCCAGTGTATCCAGGCTACCCACCAGGGTTTCTTTTCATTCATCATGGTCTAGAAGACCTGAGGTACTTAATTAGCTCTAATGTGTCAAAATTACTGACTCTAACCACCTTAGAAACACCTTCTCTTGCTATGCAGATGCTTTCTTGCTATTTTCTTAATGCATCTAGAAGGGTTATGGCACCTTTAATCAAATTAATGGGAAGAAAATTTAAGGGGCCATAATGTACTGGGAAACATTGTATCAGCATTCTGGAGCTGACTTCCATTCAGCAAGAGTATATGGGAAAGCTGTTAACCTTGTGGGGACTCATTTGATGTTCTCATCCCAAAGTTAAGAAAAAGAGCACGAAAGAAAGAGATGGGAGATTTGATATACCCCTTTCAGATCTGATTGAATGAATCATGCTTTCTAATGGTTGATTTCAAAAAGCCCATTAACCTCATAAATCATGAATTAAGAAAGATGAAAAGGAAATATTTTTCAAAAAGGTTGAGATAAGTTAGTATTACAATTTTCTCTCAGCAAGCTGATATATATTCACAAACATAATCAGATAGTGGCTATGAAGCAAATTAAATTCAGATCTGAGATCTCTCTCTCTCATATATATATATATATATACATGTGTGTGTGAGCTATATTATTTTGGGATGATATTGGGGCTTTCTGCTTTCTTTATGCAAGTTCATGAAAGAAGGGGTGTCACATTACACTTGGGCTAAGAGTGGAGAGAAGAGCTTGGCCAGTCCAGTGAATAGGCTAAACAATGTAGCACCCTGAGGGAGAATGAATGAGGTCAGAAATTACTTTTTAACCCCATCCCCAATCAAGAGCTAGGGGCTGTTTCTATACTCCTTGAATCTGGACCAGCTCCTGACTTTCTTCGAACAAAGAGAATTGGCAAAAAAGCCTTGGCCTTCAGGCCTTGTAGCTTCTTTTTTGATGACTTCAAGGTACTAGGAGGAGATGCAGGTTCCACCCCACCTTCCCACCTTTCCGGCTGACTGAAAAGGACACTGATATCAAGAGAGATGGGCAAAAATCTTGGGCCATGTAATAGTAAGAAATATGTTGGGGTTTTCAGTTTCTGTGTATTTATGATCCTTAGTGACAAACTGAGATATTTCCTCTATTTCGGAAAGATGGCCAAATCCTAAGGCACACTGCTCTATTAATAACCCAAATATGTTCTAATTTTTAAAACTCAGTTGAGTTTTCCAAATCATCCCAAACAAAAACAAAACCAGAGTGAACAACATACTTTCTCAAACTCAACTGAGTCCCCATAATCTTCCATGTGTGAAAAGGAATGGGAGCCAGTAGCCTGTCAACTTTTATCTCCACCACGAAGCAGCATGGTTTATCCTTCCCTTCGACCTAGCTCCCCTTCTTATTTTCTAGATGTTATAAATATAAATCACAGGCTTTACAAGTATCACTGCACCCACAAGAAACTGCACTGCCGGCTCTTCCTCCATGACTGAAATTCAGAGAGGGCTTTATGGGGAAAGGTGAGAGCCTCTTACAAGAAAGTGCTGGAAAACATAAATGAAATTGTGGAAATATTTTGTAAGAAACACTGTTAGTAAAATTATATGATCTTAAAAATCTGCTGTTCCAAAAATATATATTCCAAATAAAATATATCCCAAATATAAAAAGGGGCCAGGGATTTCAGGACCCCGCATGGCTCCCTTTTGTTCCGCTCATCTCATCTGCCATCTGTGATGCCTCCTCAGCAATGGAAGCAGACAGTCACTAAGTCACATCCCAGGTAAAGGCACTCCTGGGGCGTATTGTTTTGAACTGCCAAATGCTGGCTGTCAGAGCAAGTGTGAATACAAAGCAATGTGATTGGTACCCTGGCAAAAAGAAGACTAGCATTTATCAACTGCAAAAGCATGGCCCTTAAAAGAAGCTACCTCGGGAGCCTGAAGATTTATGGCAGCAATTCTACCATGGTGCAAAAATAATTTTGGAACTCCTCTTTGGCAATAAAGAGCCTGTGACCTGTTCCTTTGAATTCACTAGTGGTGGGACATCTTTGTCCTTGAAGGTGATTTTTTTTTCCAGTGTGTGTGGTAAGAAATGTCTAGAGCCAAATACTTGGTTTTGTGTTGTTGGGAATCAATGTTGAAAGTACTGTGGAGTGATTTTTCAAGCAACCCATCTTGTGTCTGTGTTCTAAAAGGGAATTGTTAGAGTGGATCTCATAAGAACTACTCCAAATGTTTAAAAGAAGGATGTCATTCAAAGAATTTTTTTTTAGCATGTAAAACTTTTGATCTAGCAATTGTTTCAATGCCACAATACTGCCGTAATTAATATTTATTCCTTACCATATAGCAGTGGTTCTTAATTAAAGGTGATTTTGCTCTCTATGGGACATTTGATAATGTCTAAGGACATTTGTGACTGTCAGAACTGGGTTGAGGATTAATACTTACATTAGTGGGTTCAGGCACAGTAGTTACCTATATACCTACAGTATAATGGACAGTTTTTACAACAGCAGTTATTGTGAGTTATTATCCTCAACTGTCATCAGTACAGGAGCAGAGATACCTGGCCTTACAACAACAATCTATCCTACCAGACAAAGTTGATAGTGCACTAAAAAAACTATTGCAGATTTAAAAAAAATATTTGAAGGGAAATACAAGTCAAAACAACAATGGGATTCCACCTCACTTCAGTCAAAATGGCAATTATTAAAAAAATCTACCAACAATAGATGCTGGCAAGGATGTGGAGAAAAAGGAATCCTCATTCACTGCTGGTGGGATTGCAAACTCATAAAACCACTGTGGAAAGCAGTATGGAGGCTCCTCAACAGGATGGATATAGAGCTACCAGCCGACCCAGCTATCCCTCTACTGGGCATCTACCCTCAAGATTCTTCACTTCAGCACAAAGACATTTGCTCAACCATGTCTATAGCAGCTCAATTCATAATAGCAAAGAATTGGAATCAACCCAAATGTTTATCACTGGATGAATGGATGTCAAAGTTGTGGTATATATATACACTATGGAATTCTACTCAGCAGTAAGAAAAAATGACATAATGAAATTTGAAGAAAAGTGGGTGGACTTGGAATAGATCATACTTAGTGAACTCACACATCATTTGCATCTCTTTTTTTTTTTTTTTGAGTTAGGGTTTCACTTTAGATCAGGCAGACCTAGAATTCACTATGTAGTCTCAGTGTGGCCTCAAATTCATGGCAATCCTCCTACCTCTGGCTCCCAAGTGCTGGGACTAATGGCATGTGCCACCACGCACAGCTAATATTTTATTTATTTATTAATTTGAGAGAGAAAGAGAGAGAAAGAAAGAATGGGCATGGGTACTAGGGAATTGAACTCAGGTCCTTCTGCTTTATAGGCAAATGCCTTAAACTCTTAGCCATCTCTCCAGCCCTCATTTGCAGTTCATAACCAGGTTAAGCTTGAAAAGTAATCAAACCTGACATGTGAATTGGGCGATGGACAAAGGGGATGGGAGGAATTGAGGGGGGTGAGGTGGGGGAATGGGAGGCTAGGAAAAGATATACACTAATTTAAACCAATAATGAATCGATACTATAGAATCCTTTTGTACAGTATGCTCTCGAGAAAGCTGGGGGCATCCTCTGATTAGGGTCCTGAAGAGGGTGGGAGGAAGCCTGACTCCAAGACAAGTGGCTTTGGCCTCTATTCCCTGTCCTGGTCCTTCGTACACTGATCTGTTGATCTAAGAGACCTATGAGGTCCCAAAACAAGGCAGGTTTATGCCAAAACTCTTGAATAATCTGCTCCAGGCAAAAGATAAGACCCTATTGTTGAGATACCACAGACTGCTGTCACACAACACCAGCAGACCCTGCTGGATCCAGAAATGAAACCAGCTCCCAGGTGGGTATCCTGTGAAGTGCTCGAAGTGGTTACATGAGCTGCCATGGAATTGGCCAACAACATTCCAAGAAAGCAGGATACACTGATATACAACACTGATGGATGTTATGAGACTGCAGAGGACCCTGATATATGGCAGAGACTAGCAAGCCCAGAAGCGCTCCCCTAACACTTAATCTAGGTGGGTAATTAATGGCTCAATGATTGGCTAAGAGATCTCAGTGGCAAGGCACCCTTAGCTGGAACTGGAATCCAAGTCCAATTATTATGGAGACCAAGAAGCCGGACTCAAAGCAGAAGCCCCAACTAAGTATGGGCTTACAGAGATGCTACACCCATTAAAATCTTGCCAAATTAACAATATTTGTCTCATTTAACCTATACTGATTTTATTCTCCGTTGAAGATTCTGTTTGTACGTTTCAGAAGACGTAAGAACTGGACAACCCAATTTCACTAATAGAACCTGAGGTGATGGCTGGCACCAGGCAGGAGACAAACCACTCCTAACTGATCCTTATTCACCTGAATGACCAGACATCCTCTCTTTCATAAATACTTGTGCCCTGACCTTCTCGGGCCTTGTTTGTGCTTGTTTAAAATGGATTGTTAAATATTTCATGGCTCCTATTCCTAAGCAGAAACACTGGAGGATCATGAATGTTCTGGCTACTCCTAGACTTCTCTTAAACCCTTTTCCATTCTTATTAAATCCTTTTTGGTAGATTTACTCTGGGTTTATCACTTCTTTGTTTGTATATAGACAAAAAAATCTGAGCAAATAATAGTGGAAACACAAATGTGAGATATACTTCTTATATTCCAGAGTGTTCTTTTGTAATTTTTTTTTAACATGGTCATGTTGATCAGTTTCACTTTCTAATGTGGTTACTGTGTTTTCTCGGTAGTTTTATTGCTTAGAGATGTTTCCCAACTAACATTTCTGGGAAACCACATCAGTGATTGTTATTTAAAATGACACTAATCTGCTTTCAAGCTTCCCCATCTGTGCATTTAAGGAAAGCATTCAGGATGGTCTGAACTTTGACTCTGACCTCTCCTAAACAAGAGAACATGTCTCATCAGATGTATCACCTGTGGCAAACAGATGATTTCACTGAGCCCAGCAGATGCTGCATCTGTCCCTTATTATTCTTAAGTTGCAAAGTTCTTCCATCAGTGTACCACTCTCCTCGTGGTTCAGTCCACGTGTTCTCAACTGCCTCAGGCTTGACCTTCTAAATGTCAGCAGCGATTAGCTGTGCACATTCGTCTTTGTTTCCTTCCTTCTCTTGAGTAGCCATGTCTTTCAGAGCCAGGTGATTTAACATAGCACAGAGATGTGTATGAATGCACGTATGTATAGGAAAGCTATCTTTTCTCTCTTTCTGGAGTTTAAATGTTTTTTGACCACTAGTAGTGCCTACCATATAGGCTACCCATTGCTTATGAACAGCAGGAAACATTTCAATTTTAGATTATGCAAGCTTTCTCCTTGATTTAAAAAAAATTCACAATGGTTAGCATAAAAACGAAAGTGTTTCATGAAGCTTTCTTCATACATATATGTGTCTTTATTCTTTGTTGGCATTGATTCCCATCCCCCACTGCCCTCCTCTGGGAACCTTACCCCTCCAGCTATTTTTTAATGTCAACTTAAATTTACAGAAATGAAAGTATACTTGAAAGGGAAAATATGCAATGAAAACACTTTAATGCTGTTTTTCAGTAAAAACATCTAAGATATCTCCAATTTTTGTTCCTATTATTTTACATATATATTCCTCTGTGTGTGTGATAGAGGAAAGAGAGAGAGATAAAACTTCATTTTTTTGCCACTAGTTATGAGAGTAGCATTTCCAGGATGTTTTTCTATCTGAAAATGTCCCATGTATTAATGTATTTTTCATGTGATCTTGTGTGTGTGTGTGTGTGTGTAGGTACACCTGTGCCATGTATGGAAGTTGTGGGTGTTGGTCCTTTCTTTTCACCTTGTTTGAGACAGGGCTCTCCTGTTGTTTTAGTACTGGGAAGACCAGACCACCTGAAGCTATGATATTCAGGATCCACCTGATTCTGCCTTCCATTGCGATAGGTATGATTTTATTACACACACACACACACACACACACACACACACACACAGACATCACTTTTGCTTCTGGCTAATCATGATGCTGGGGATAAGATCTCTGATTGGCAGGCTTGTGCAACAGGGCCTGTAACCACTGAGCCACCTGATCAGCCCCAGCTCATGTGATGTTATAATCTTGGTGCCAAATAGGGAGCATCACATTAGCAGCCACAGTGGTTCAGAGGCTTGCCGAAAAGTTTATATGCAGAGCACAGAGGATGGTCTGAAGCCAGAAATCTGCTCTCATGATGGAACATGATGTCTTAAAATTAGTAAAAATGTTTAAGGCTTATAACCATGTAGATAATTACAAATGATGTCTAGTCCTCACAGGTCCCTGTCTTGTGTATGAGGCAGCAAGAATAGAAAACAAGGCATGAGGTTGGTCATGCCACTACAATTTTAGCTACTAGTACTTGAAATAAACCTCAGAGCTTCTCTCTTGACCCAACATGCTACGGATAGCAACACCAAGTGAATAGTGCATGGGGGAAATGCTTTGGATTGCAAAGTAAAAGGTAATGCTTTTATTGGCTTTTATCAGGAAAAATATTTGCTGGAGGAGAGAGATATTATCTTGTTTGGAATTTTCTGCATCATGGTTTAACAATTACCACTGTAGATTTGATGGTCAGGTGCATTTTGTAGATTTTATTCTGCTCTATCCATTATCCTCAACTATTTTGCAAAAATAGTCGCATTTTACAGGCTTAGCATATTATGCCATAAGGTGGGATATGAAGTGGAATTATGCTATTAATTCATGGTACAAATATGTTTGATTGGTTCTTTCTTTTTTTTTAATTATAAGCTTCCATACTTTAATTTGTATAAATTGTTCAAGAAGTTGTATTTCTTTCCTATTGGAGTTATTCAGATTATAAAGAACTATTATAAAATACATTTGCTAAATATCTATAGTGTAGTGTAGAATATATACAATAATTTAGAATGTTGGGTTTTAGTGGTTAAATGTGCTTGCTTAGAAAGCCTGACTGCCTGGGTTCAATTAGTACCCCTCCACAAAGATGGACCAAGGCTTTCATTACCCCACACTAAATATCAATAATCCCAGTGAGGCGAACTCTCAGGTAAAGTGGGTCGGAGGGGAGGGGATATAAGAATATATTTGTCACATAAGCAATTATTTAAAATGCATATGTATATATATGGAAAGACTAGAATATGACTAGACATCTTGAATACTCTGTTACTGATGATATTTGACAAGAGACTTGGGTGTCCGGGAAAATTAGCTTAATATTAAAAAAATATATCTATCTATCTATCTATCTATCTATCTATCTATATATATATATATATATATATATATACACATTTTCAGAGGAATTCAGTTCATTATCTCAAAACATGCACAATTTCTTCCAAATTATAGTTCTTTGTATATGTTTTATTAAATAAACCTATGAAATCAAGTGAGCATATTTGTTGTATGTGAATTGATCTAATAATGTATAAAAGCTGGCATGATTATAATATTACTGTTCAACTCTTTTTTTTACTATATATAGTTTTTTTTTACAAATATCAATCCAGTCCATAAGAGCTTATTGAACATTTCCTATAAGTATATATTTATTTTTTTTCCATAAGGGAGGTGAGATATGGCCATGATTGCAACATTAACATTTTTTTCTGTTCAATGTATATCTATGTGTACATTTAATTTTGCATTGATCCATTTATTTATTCTTACTCCAGAGAAGAAACAGTGATAGGTCATTGTTGCTGCAGTTGCCAGAGGGACAATAAAATATCATCCAATCCCCACGTCACACAAAGAGAACGGCATAGTTTATGAAGGTATTTACTATCCTAGGCTATCAATAATTTGCAAAGAGAGCATCCAAGATGGAGTAATTTAGAGTCCTCCCATTGACTTCAAATCAAACAAAGGCTCTTTTGCTAGTGCTTACCTGCAGTGCACAACCATTGGACCAGCGTCAGGAGGGTTACAGGTTTTCACTCTCCGTAAGAAAGCTAGAAAAGGTGTGGGGTGCTCTGGAACACCATGATCAGGCCAGGCGGTGAACTGGAATTGTCTCACTTCTCTCTTCTCACTGGAGCCATTCTGTGATACAGGAACAGGGGCTGAAATTGCATTCCTAACCTCAGTTAGCCACACTGGGTAACAGAAGCAGTAGCACTAAAGGAACTACCTGAATTCCTTCCTCTCACCTACTCAGATACAGAAAGATTGAACTGATCCTAAATGACCATTATTTGTTCAAGAAGAAAACATTTTAGGTGAGGAGCAATCCATTGTTCAGTTTCACCATCAGGAGCACTCCTGCTCTAGTTTAGAGAAAGAACAAACTCTTCTTCCTTTAGGAAAGCTTTGTTGGAACATGAGTTTCATATTTACTATAAATCACCAGACTCAGAGACAAATTGCAGGGTGATAATGGAAGAATTATTTCATTCTTCATCGTTGCCAGTGGGACCAAGATTTAAGTAAAGGCTTAAGAGAGTCAATTTCTCAGAAAAGCTTTCTTTGAAAAATGGATGGGTTGGGGAAATGGAGAACAAAGACAAAAATCAAACCTTATAAAGTGCAAATGTTCGCACACAATATGTGGCCAGCTCCACGGTATCCAGGAGTGTCACTTGTACCAGTCCGTGAGTTTCTGTACCTCTGCTGGGCCAGTACTGGTCACACTTCACCTGCAGAAAGCAGTGACACATTCAGTGCAGAAGCTCATCAATGCCTCTATTAGCTTTCCCGTGAGTTGTTATTGAAGGGAAATAGCAATTTCTTTTATGTTGATCTTTCCCTGGCATGCATTCTTGTTATCCCAATATATGTAAATTACTGCTCTGATGTCAATATAAACCACATTTTTCAAACTGGTAGTAATTTCATGCAGGAACAGATTCAATTTTCCTGGAAAAAAATATGTTGAAGATTGTTGCTGAATAAAATAAGGAGAGAGAGATTTGAAACTTCAGAGTACTTGGGGGGGGAACCCCACAATTTATTCTTGGGTAAACACTATGATTCCCAAAAGAAAGATTGTGCTTAGGTATTTAAACTATGTGGCAAGATAGTATTCATCCATCAAGCTTTGAAAGACGCAAGCTATTTCATCTTGAGCCATCACAATTTCCAAATGAGCCTATTTAAACCAAAGTAGAAATAATTTGAAAAATGTATCACATTATTATAAACATCATAACCATGGTATTTTTTAAAAATAAAAGATAAAGGTATTTGTATTCAAAATAAATTAAATCTGTAGAGTCTAGGGGAAAAATCTGTCTGTTGTTTTAAAAATGGTCTCAGAGGGTCATAGTAGCAGTGCCAAGTTTAAATAATTTAAAATTCATTCATTTGAGATGAATAATCTACAATTTCTATGTGGTGTGAAACAAAGCATATAAATTTAGTCAATCTGATTAGGTTAATATGCAACAAAGAATAATTCCAAATCCACAATAAGCCTCAAATTTACTGAATGTGTCCATTGAGAATTTAAAACAATAATGCAAAATGGCAAACAGCACTATATTTTCTACTGAGGTCATTGATGAGAACATATGCTTTTTACCACAGATGAAAAGAAAAACTGAACTGATCTTGAACTGAAACCAAATGAGATCCATGTCTGTGGGTAAAATTGGCTGCTAGCTTTATGTTAGACCAGGGAGCAACCATTTATTTAAAATGAATCAAAAGCCTCATCTTTGGACCACCAAAAAGTCTACACACCATTATTATCATAGATATTATAACTTTTGGTCTAGTGAGTAGAATTATTAGATAATTACTTGCTCTTTTGTTTGTTGTGAATATTAGCAGTGTTCTGAGTCATTTGCAACCTGAGTCACAATAGTTGTGTCGGTCCTCTCAGGACCTAGGATGCTCCTGTTAGATAAGGGACCTTCTAACAAGGCAGACATTTGATCTACTTCACGATTCTAACTTATTAACTTATTTTTATTTATATATTTATTTGCAGAGAGAGAATGGAAGAGAGAGAGAGATAGATAGATAGAGAGAGAGAGAGAGAGAGAAATGAGTTATTAATGAGCGCACCAGGGCCTCCAGCTGCTGCAAATGAACTCTAGATGCATGGGCCACTTTGTACATGTGCCTTTTCATGGGTACCCAGGTCTTTAGGATTTGTAGGCAAGCACCTTAATTGCTAAGCTATCACTTCCTCCCTACAATTTTGAGAGGAAGAAGGAAACAATTTTGCTATATACTTTTTAATGCATTTAGGAAGCCAGAAATTAAATCACAATGTTTGATTCCTATGCTTCTTTCATCTGTGAGACCACAAAAGCAACAACTTTTAATGAAAAACAAAGTGGGTCAAAGTAAGATGAAAAAGTGTATTTTAACAGTATTAAAAATTTTCGTGTGTTTCCTATGTGCACACAATAGCTTTGTGGCTTTATTCCTATCGTATGCCATAACACAAACGATAATTCTTCAAGGATAGTACTGATAAGCATGACCAGAGCTGCACACCTCATATATTTTCTGACTATTGGTTAAACTTAGGTCAGATGTCAGCAAAAGCTACTAGTAGAAAGGAATCAACATTAAATAGCAATAATCCATATGGCAAAAAATGACAAAAATTAGAAGCAAATTTTATTTTTTTAAACCATAAAATAGATACCAGATTGGTACTTCACTGCAGAGGGCAAAAGTAACATTGCAGGATTCATATTGCAATATTTGAGAGGCTGCCAGCAATTTATTGAGTCAAAAAATACAGAAACTCAAACACACAGAAACACACAGAAACACAGAAACACACTCAAACACACAGAAAAACCCATACAATCAAAACAAATTGATGAAAATCTCTTAAGGACAAAGATCCCAATGATATACACAAAAGCATTGCATTAATACACTGAAGCCATCTTCAAGGTCAGGTCAGATCACTGAACCAAATTTAAAACTGGGGACTGGTACAACTTGGACTATTTATTCAGCAAAGATAGCCAATAAGGAATGTGAGGCAGTCTTTATAAAACTTTTTACCCCTTCAGCAATGATTTGCTATCTATAAATCTGCCAAATCTCAAGCGAGGTGTTTTGGCACACATCTGCAATTCCAGCACAAGGGAAGACTTGGGAAAGATGCTTATGCAAAACTAACCTTCTAACATATGTGAACTCATACATGTATGGTGCCTGCCACCAATGCAATAAAATACTTCCCCTGAGCTCAACTGAGAAATGACAGGCACATATTCCTCTCTTGGCCAGTAAGTCCTTAGCACTCGGGATGGCTCTCTGTTTTCAAACTCATGCTCTGTGTAGCTTGTGCAGGATTCATCCGATTTCACTGGGCTCAATTTAAGAGCTTATACTTACTGACAAGTATTATTTTAAGCTGTTTATTTTTAGCCATATACTACACAAATACTTTCTAATTTCAACATTAGAGAGCATGAAGTATAATGTGAAAAAAAAATAGAAATGACTTTTTTCCTAATTAGCTAATGCAAATGAAATAGCTGTCGTCTCTCCTCTCTTGAAATGTTTTAGTCTGACAACAGCCTTTCTCCCACCTTGTTTTCCTGAAGGCAAACCTCACAGGTATTTCTAGAGTTGCCATTTGCCAGGCTTCATGCATAAAATGGAATGTGAGAAACAGGAGGGGAGGCAGTTCCCTTTGAACGAATCTGAAGTAGAATCCAGCAGCTCCTGTGCACAAATCTGGAATGTTGCTTTTGCTAGTTGGCTTCTGAGGATTCATGGAAGGTCAGGCAAAACCTCAATGGATAATGAGAAAGGTCTCTATTTCTGGGACCAAAGACTTCCAGCCTTATCTGCAAAATGAAACTGTATCTCTGGCATTACCCAGGGATATAAGATATATCTTAAAAATTAACCCAAGGGCCAATGCAGTCTGGCATTCAACAAGAACTAGATCTTAATGATATAGTCTTGATTGGCTTGTGTGTATGTATTATTATAAACTGCCTAAATTATTCTAAATGTGAAAACAAGGAACCTCTTACTCAGGGCTTTCTGTGAGAAAGGCAAGGTGTTAGTGGCTGTGGGGACACAAAAGTAACACAAGATGGTTCTTGTCCTCAAATCCATGAGTGTTAATGACCAAGTATGCTTCTTCAAGTTCATAGTTGTCAAATTCCAATCAACTGCCTAAATCTGCTTGGACCCTAGGCTGCAGTGAGAAAAGACTGTTAGTTACTGGAGTAGACAGGCCTCAGCAGGTTTGGAGGCCAGTGAGTATGGACACTTTTCTCATAATCTGCTTCGGACACTACCTCTCATTTTGCTGCAAACACCAGTTTTAAGAAACAAAGAATCACAACTGCTCCTTCATAAGAATAAAATGCCATATGTAAAGGAGGAAGAGGAGGTTGGTAGGGTATTCGGTCCCAGCAAACAGAAGGTAACTACTACAGAAATTTAGTGGTGTGATTCAGGTATCCCCCATAAACAATGTGTTCTGAATTTTTTATCCCTAGCTGATGGCAGTTTTGGAATTGTAACCTAAGGAGTTGTGTTGTTGGAGGTGGGCTTATGGAGGTTACAGTTGGCTTCCCCTTGCCAGTGTTTGGCACACCTTCCTGCCACTCTTTGCAGTGCTGTGGTGGAGGCTCACACCATCATTTCCCTGCCATCTCAAAGCTTCCCTTCTACTCTATAAGCCAAAATAATCCCTTTCCTCCACAAGTTGCATTTGGTTTGGTTCTTTGTCTCAGTGACAAGAAGGTTGACTACAACAAGGAGTCAACAATTTTGTGTGGAGGGTTCACTTTTTGTATAATTTTGGAAAGAATGAGTTAAGCATCATTAAATTTATGCTATGAAATCAATTCATTGTATTACTTTTGACAACAGATATTAAAACCTAATAGTTAATGTGTGGCCACCTGCATGACTTTAAGCACACATCAGGAAAGTACAGCCATAGTGAAATAATTGGTAGTAAACCATAACAAAATAAGCTGGTCTATATTTTAAAAGGGACAAACAATTTTGTCTGGCTTTAATGCCATACACTATCACTCACATATGGCTACTGGTTTGCAAGGTAAAACAACCCATTTACAATCAGATGAAAAGACACTTAGGATTTTCTTTAGCCTTAACAGACTTCAACTTCAAATCCATAGGATTTGTGGATGTTTAATCTGCAGGATTCTTAATTTTTACATTATTAATTATTAATTAAAATATTGATCTGTGGAAATTATTTAGGTGCAGGCTGAGTTCAAGCCCAGCCCCTTTCAGATGCTGCGACCAAGTGCACTGCTCCTTCTGGATTTAGCCCTGGACTCCAGGTCAAGAGCTTGGCTGCTCACAAGGGCTTTGGGATTTTTTCTTATTTCCTGGCTCCTGAGCTGTTCATCTCATAGCACCTGAAGTTTTCACCACTGAAGAGGTTTTTTCCTTCCCACAGTGGCAGCTTAGATGCTACCAGGGTGAGAAAGGATTTTTCTTTTTCCTAGAACTTTTAAACCACAGGAATATATCCACTTGTCAACCTTTGGTTCTCAGTCTTTTCCTCACCTGGCCTTTTCAGGCATTCTCCCTTCTTTGGTCCACAAATTCTCTTTACCCCTCCTGATTTCTGAATAAATACAATAAATTGATAATTATCCTTGTAACTCTTGTTTTATTTCAATTATTTGGTAAAATAGACATGAGCTCAGGCATGGAGTTTGGGTTTGAACTCACATAAAAATAAGACTCAATCATAGTGAGAGAGAATTGTGATAAGGGTATAGTGTGTTTATGTGTGGATCTTGGCAAGAAAAAGTTAAAAAACATCTGGGCCTGGTGGTTCATGCCTTTAACCCCAGCATTTGGGAGGCAGAGGTAAGAAAATAGCTGTGAGTTCAAGGCCAGCTTGGGAGTGCAGAATGAGTTTCAGGTCAACCTGAGCTAGAGTGAGACCCTACCTTAAAAAAAAAATAACTAAGACCAATGTAAGAACCAATGAATGTGAAGGAATGTTTTGGAATGCTATCTTTCTGCTACAAGTGGTAATTGAATTGATGACTTTATAGTGAATATCATTACCTGCACAAGACATCCATGAGATTAGGCTCATCAACATTGTCATGGATGATGGAGAAGGGCAATAAAGAGAGAGGCAGGGAGAGAGAAAGGGTCCTCGAAATGGAAGAAGGACTAGTTGAAAAGAAGGATGAACATACTGGAATTGTAATGGGGGGAACCCACAAAATAAGTAATAAATAAGTAATGGGAGGAGAGTATGACCAAGTTACATTACATATGTATCCAAATAAATAAATTAAATAAGTAAATAAAATTTAAATTAAAAAAGAATGAGATCTGTCCTCTCTCTTTCACTCTGCTGGGAACATGGCATTCTAAATTGCTGGGAAGATTGTAATAAAAGACAGGTTGTTGCACCTGATCAAAAGACGTAATACATCTGGGCCTGACAATCGCCTGGTTAGACCATCCTTCATGAAAGCTGGTATGCTGGAAGACATGTTTAGGATTACTACTGCTAAACCCCCAAGTTGTGCTGAGTTTTAGCTCAAAAAGCCTAATTTTCCCTTTTACCCCCTCTCTTTTTTGGATGACAGACAGAATCCTTATGCATGCTTCTGATACTCTGGACGTTCATCCTCCTCCCTAAAAATCCCCTCCTTCTCATATAGCAGGTTGCAGACCTCTCTCATGCTCAAAAATCATGGCTTCCTCTCTTATCTATCTCCCCCTTTTCTGGTAGCTACCAAGATTTAAAACTTTCCTGTCTGCTGTTTTTCTCCTAAACAATAATGAAATGGTCCCTGTGCTTTAAGATATCCCCACAAAACCTCTGAAAATAAATTCAAAATAAAATTTCATCATTGGACATACATGGTAGTGTTGCAGATTTTCATACTTTCTAGCCCTTTTGTCTTGGACCATGAAAAATTAGACATATGAATGAGGACTAAGTCAGAGGAGATTTATAGAGAAAAAGGTAAAAAGCTCCCAAGTGTCAGGGCAAACTTGCATAGGATTTTGTCTATCATCCAAAGAGAGAAAGGAAAGAAGGAAAAGTTCTGTCTTTTGAGTTAGAATAGTGGGAAGCCCCTGTAGCGAGGATCTGTACAAGTAACCATACCACAGAAAGGACTTCCATGGGATAGAGTATATTGTCTTATTGAGGGGATAGCTATTCTTCCCAGCTCTTGAGTATGTCTTTGGGTAAGGCATGGTCTCTTCTTATCAGTCAAGTGATTGACAGACTCTATCAGATTAAATCTTAAGGGAGGTAATTTAGTCTCCACCTAGGACCAGAGAATTGGTTCTTCTGATCAGGAGGAAGTACCTCTACCCTTTAATATGGAATGTTAAATCCTATGGAGGGGTGATTATGTTTCCTTTCTAATGTTACCAGAGAAACAATAGGCAGGGCCCATTATTTAAGCCTGATAATATCTACCTTCCTATAACAGTAGGAGTTGGTACAGCAGGATTTCTGACTGTGTTTTACAGAAGTTCTTGTTCTAGGCCATTTTCATTTCACTGTGGCCTACCATCGATGTGCAAGGCCCATGGTAGATACTCAACAATTGTAGCCAACTTTATAATCAAGATATTAAAGCATTTCATCACTCTTCCCTGGTTGTCTTATTTTTAAAGTGCCTCAAAATGTCTAAACGCAGACCCTTTTCAATTTAATAAAGATTTTCTCAGTAAGGCAAACCATGAGAATTCTGATTATAATGAACTAATATTTCCAAAGAGTGCTAGCATCACTGATACAGAACCCATTTGCCACAGGGCACTTTGAGAAGTCCACCCAGGGCAAGAGGTATGTGAGTCAAAGAAGGACATTAGAACTATATGGCTTTGTCACTCCAAATCTTCCTGATCTAGTCTGATCTTAGAAGCTAAACAGGGTCAGGCTTGGTTAGTAATTGTATGGGCAACACTGTAACTGTTGCTAAAGTGATTGCAAATCCATACCTAATGAGTCTAGTCATAGTGACTAAGAGTCAGGATTCTTCTGTAAGGTGTGGACAATAAGTATGCTAGCATCCGATACCAGATCAAAGTTGTTTTAGGTAATCTATTATGAATATTCATTCATTTAATAAGGAGCCCTTAGAATTTTTAAAAGCTATACATAAGCATCAGGTTGTTTTTCTAGTGAATAGAAAAATTATATACTGAGCTGTTAATTTCTACAAATAACAAAAACAACTCTTCCAGTAGTTTTTAACACCAGACTTAATTAATACTTTGCTTTTTACTATAAATATCTCAATGACTCTGCTCTTTCTCAGCAAGAGTGTTTTTGTTTTTCCACTCAATATTTGGCCATATTCCTTTCCAAAAAAGTCCAATCTGTATACTTTCCTGTTTCATTTTTATCTTTATTTCCCACCGTTTTATGGGGTGTCAAGAAACAATCACATATTTGAAATGAATGAAATTAAAGCATTTCACCACTAATGTGATTATAATTGTTCATATGAAAATACACAAAGCTGAAAAATATTTTCTAGATAAAAAAGATGTCATTAAACTGCTTACCATTTCATTGAGCCACTCCAAACCTTTCTAGACCATTTATTTAGCTTTCAAGAAGTTGTACTATTTTTGTTTGATGTACCTGCTGGAATCGACATTGAAGAGCTACCTGAGCTTTTCTAATGGCTTCCACCGTTACACTGATAGCCATCATGTCTCAAGCTTAGGGTACTTTGTTATAACTAGAAGACAGAACTATGAGGTGCTTCTTTATAATAGTCAAGTAGCTCTTGGATACCAGCTCTTCCACCATTGACAATCACTCCCAAGAAGCAGGGTGAGCCCAAAGTAGCTCAGCAGCCATCATTGTGCTTGAAACTCACTATATTCCCATGCCACTCTTCCCAAACAGCATCATCAGGTGACTTAGTACTTCAATGCCAAGGTAACTTTGGGAGACCAGCCAATATAGATAGCATTGCTAAGGTGCAGAAACCAGTGTGCCTCTACTTATTACTTAGCGACTGATATGCCTGGCCTGGAATTCCTTGCATGGACTGGACACTAAACACTGGACAGAAAAGAGGTGAACTGACAATTCATAAAACCATAGATGTGACCTAATTTAGCCCGAGAGTACTGTGACATGGATGCAGAGAACGGGAAGGGCTTTGCACAAGCATCAAAAACACAGTGGCATCCCTGCCACCCGTCCAGGCAACCCACATATTATGAGGCCTCTCATTGGCTTCAAGTAGAAGGATTGGAGCCAGAGTCTAAGTACAGGGAGCAGGGAAGAGAAAGTAGGTAGAAAATCCAAGTAGCAAACTGACAGCAAGAAAGTGGTGGCATTCTTTCTTTTCTATCCAACACTGTCTGCTATTGAGAAAAGAGCTTGGAACTTGCTAGATAAGGACTCAAATAATCCTTTAGGGTGCCAACATGAGCAACACTCTTCTTGTTGCCAGGGTCCTATCTACATAAGTACCCACCACTTTCAAAACAATTCCATATATCATGCAGAGTCTAACAGCAATGTTTATACCATCTCTGCTAAAGTGGCTTAAGGAAAAAGTAGTGTCTGTTGCCTTAGATGGGGAAGGTCTGATGCTACATTTTGAGAAATGAACTGTGCAAGGCCTTTAGCGTTTCCAGTTCTATTTGGAAGAGGACACAGACCTGGCATTTGGAAAGCATTTGCTCTCCATTAAACTTACCGAACCTTGACAGACCAGCGAGGCCAAGAATTAGTCTGCCACTGGCCATGGCTAGGAATTCCAAAACCGATAATGACAATGAAAACAGTAACACTGTCATTTATAATCTTTAATGTGACCCTGTCAAATTTTCACCCCAAAGAACCTTTGATTTGAAAACAGCTTCAGGATTTATTTTCCAGACAAAGAAGATCTTTGACCAGAAACTTCTTTTTGCACTTTCTTACTCAAAATTGTCCTTGAAACCACAGAACAAAATAAGAACATGTCTTCACCCCAACATAACCCTTGGAGGACATTTACAAATGTGACATTCAAGGAACAGATGAGTAAGTGGTCATTAGGTGAGAAGTGTTCCATTGGCCAGAGGCCAAGCCTTGGTATTCTAATCTCTGGAACTATTGACAAAATGAAATACTACCAGTCTCCAGGGTGTTGACAGCATTCAACCTCCATTCATTAGCAAAAACTAAAAAAAAAAAAAAATTGGTTGTATGAGATTTTCCTATTCTCTGCATATTGCAAAATATACTT
The DNA here is from genome assembly GCA_004024765.1 of Zapus hudsonius. Classification (NCBI taxonomy): domain Eukaryota; kingdom Metazoa; phylum Chordata; class Mammalia; order Rodentia; family Dipodidae; genus Zapus; species Zapus hudsonius. The sequence continues at coordinate 86,347 of PVHP010000305.1, read as the reverse complement.
GATCTGGTCTAGTAATGGATGCCTGACTGCTAGTGTTGGTTTGCACAATTCAACTTCATCTCGCGTTTAACGGATGTCAAAATCTCTCCCCATCCCAAATGTTTCTAGCATGGAGCTCTACCACAAGAATAGTTCTAAGTCAGTTAATTCTCACTTGTAAGGCTTGTGACTTCACCTTCCCCCAAAGCACTGCATCTACAGAGAGCAAGGCTGACTTTCCAGACCAAGAAATCTTCTGTGATCATGACAGACAGACTGTCCCAGGATCAACCCAGACCTCAATTACCTTGAGCTAGCTTCACCTTCTTAATAGCTATTTGTTTCCCACTTCTGTGCTGGACCTAACATCTTTGTGACCATCAGATAATCAGGTGAATACTTTTTGGAATATACAAAAAGACCACCAGCTTCCACCAACCCAAAAGCTAAGAAAGTCATCTGATTGCATCTGAAGCCAACAGCAGAAGTTTACCCTTTTTGCTGTGCCCTGCCTTCCTGATGTAGGCTACAATGATGTATTTGAAATGCATTTGAAAAGTGCCTTGATTTATAACTATCTTTTGTTCTGAAACTATAATAACTTCATGAAATTTTTCACATATTGGGACCTGGAATATGGGACATCCTCAACCTGTGTTCCCAATTATGGTCACTTACGGTTGTCCCCCAAATTAAAATCTCTCTTATTTCCTTTGAGGTGAGAGCTGTGAGTGCTATGTGGAAGGTTTGGAAGACTGTTTAAGCCACAATCATTTCAGCTATCAGCAAGGAATGAAGGTAAGCAAAAGATAAGACAGACATTCTCTGAACCTCTTAACAGCTATTTTGTCTCTAATGGTCATTAAGGCTTCTCTAGTGTTTGGAAGGCTGGAGGCGTCAGTAATCTCTGACTTCTGTACCTCAAAGTGGCAGGAAAAATAGAAGAGGACACACTAAAAGCAAGAATATCACCCAGTAAATAATGAAGTTTTTCCTAGCCAGGAATCACCTTGGCAAATCCTACCTTGAAAACTATAATTCTTCAAGGAAGGCTGCCAACCAGGCAGTCAGTCACCCACAAATAACATCCTTGGAGTGGAAATCCTATCTGCATACATTTTGTTCTCCTACCAGTACTTCAGTTTTTCCAACCTTTTTATTCCATGTGCTTATTGGCATGTTATGAGCTATGGAAACAATTAGAGACCACATTCTAGGGCATGAGAATGCCTCGCTACAGAATCAATGCACATGCAGAACTTGAGAGGTCTTGGCAGCTCAGATGGAAAGTGTGGGATGCAACCACTCACAGTATCTTCTCTCCTAGTGAAACGCATATAAAACAGTCATGTGATGCTTTCATTTTTAAGTCTTGTGAGGGGCTAGTTTAGACAGCTTTGTGGTAGGCAGTTAGCTAGGACAGCCTGCCCACATATGATCTCACTTCACACTCTTGCCAGCCAATCACGTCTGCTTACCTGGCCTATCTCAGCTCACCCTCCCCTGCTTCAGTTGCACAATTAAAACTCACCCAATCAGACCCTCTCCTGGGTGCATCTTGCCTGGTTGTGGCCAGGTTTCCACCCCCCATAAACCCAGGCTCATTGGCTGAGACACCCGGCACAGGTGAGTGCCAAGTTCCAGAGCACAAATTCTAATGAGCTCATGGAGAAACTTTTGGGGTCTTCTTCTCCCTCTGACTCTTGAACTGTACTCCATGCCTGGGTCATCAATCTGCTCTAAGATTATTTCTCTCCCACCCTGGCACCCTGGGCTGCCAGGGTGTAAAGGAACATTTATTACTGGTTTTACTTTTTAGTCTCTTTTTGAATGTGCATGTCTTATTAAAACCACTTTTAGTTTTAATTTATTTAATTGATTGATTTATTAATTTTTAAAATTTGTTTTTGCATCCAAGGTTCGTGATGATTCTTACACAAGGACCCTGTAACCAAATGGTGAATTTTCTGATTCCCTGGTCACTTCCTTTCCTCTTTGGTTCTTTCCATTTTCTTCACATCCCTGTAATTTTTAATAGAGTATGTTTTACAATTCATTCTCTCTGGTCTGGTTTGCCAATTCTTTAGTTAATTAGCAGACACAAACTCAAAACTTGGGGTTCTGGAAAGCTCCCTGAATTTGTCCCATTACAGTTTGGTATTGTGGTTTGAATGTATACAAGTACTTAGTTCCCAGCAGGGGGTACTGATTGAGAAGCTGATGGAACTTTTAAGAGACAGAGTCTCAATGTAGAAAAAGTGTCACTCTGGGTAGGACTTGAAATTTTATAACCCATCCCACTTTCTGTTCTCTCTCTGCCTCATGACTGAGACAGCTGGCTTCCTGCTTTGGCTGCTATGTTTTCCTCACAATGATGGAAAGTATCCCTTGGAAATATAAGAGAAAATAAAATTTTCCTTTAGTAAATTGTTTCTTACCAGGCATTTTGTCACAAGTAAGGAGAAAAATAACTAGTAAAGTTGGTAACTTAATATACATACAATGCATATCTAGCCCCAGTCAAGTGTATTCTTTTAATTGAGAAGTGTTACTGTGGTGGTTTGATTCAGGTGATCCCTATTCTGAATGCTTGATCTCCAGCTGGTAGCAATTAGGGATGTAAGCCTTGCTAGACAAGATGTGATACTGAGGGCCCACCTTGGGTTTTTTTTTTAAATTTTAGTTTATTTGCCTTGCAAACCATGAGAAGCAGAGGTACAGAAAGACAGAGATTGAGACAGAGAGAAAGAGAGAGGGGAAAAGGAAGGAAGCAAGGAAGGAAGGAAGGAAGGAAGGAAGAAAGGAAGGAAAAAGAAAGAAGGTAAGAAGTGGTGCACCAGAGCCTCCTGTTTCTGCAAAGGAACTCCAGAGGCATGTGCCACTCAGCACCTGGCTTGAAGTGGATAGTGGGAAAAAATCATGGGCTTTGCAAAGCAGCGCCTGAATTGCTGGTAGAGACAGATCTATAGTGCCCTGTCCTGCCCACAGTCTAGAGAGCTACCTAGACAGAATGCCCAGGTGGGTTGGCCCTGGGGTCCATAGGCCAAATATACAAACCATTTGGGTCTTCTTCCACTTTCATACCTGAATCTGAGAAAAGAATACATTTTCAGTCACTAAAAAGGCTGTGGCCTGCTTTCTCCACATTCTCTGTTTGATTCTCCTGGCTTTACCCTGTGCTTCTTGGGTAAATGTGAGTCTGGACTCATGTGTGTCCAAGCTAGGCTGGGTGGTGTTGGGGAGAGAGCATAATACTGCTTCTTGGTCTGAATACGTTTCTGCTTCCTCTGTTTCATACCTTGGGGTAACTTCTCACTTTAATTGTATGTATGATTTCCCAGGTGTTAAGAGGGTCAAACAACTATTTATTTTATCTAATCAAGTTGCTCATGACTTTGAATGTTATGTTTGTTTATTCCTTTTATGAATGACAACCCTCCTAACATGAGGAGGTAGAGGTCCTTGTCCTTACACTCCAGCTTTACCATGTGATGCTTTCACTAAGTCTAGGCCTGTTACCTTTGTAACTTCTCTTAATGTGGGGTAGCCATTAGTATAACTCTCTTCACAACTCATTTCTCATCTAAATTTATTGTTCTCTGCTTTGATATTTTCCTTCCGCTATTCCTCCTCAAATTCCCACCATTTTCTCTCTTAACTTTCTTCCATTGAGAAACACAAGGAAGTTGTGTGTGTGTGTTTTTTTTTTTCTGAATTCCCACAGCTACACTGAAGCTCTACCCTCTACATGCTGAGCTTCAGTTCTGCTCCAGTCCTTCTGCAAATCCCTCAGTTTCTTTTAAATGAACTGTATAAACGAGGCAGTGTTTTCCACAGGAGTGTGTGTTTCCTGCTTCAACTGTGTTTATGATTCTGCTCTAGCCTTCTTCCTAGGAGCCAATTTCCTTTAAGTAAGCCCCAGAATTTGTGACTTCTCCCTAACAAATGTAATAACACACAATTCATCCTTCTTGAGTTTCATTTTCATCAATTCTGTGTTAAAAATAGAACAGGACCTAAAATTGGGGTTCATAAACTTGGGAGAACCCTTCTAAATCCCCAAATCCTGCATCAATAGCATGCTACAACTACCTTTTATTTTCCTTTGTTTCTTACCTAAATCTGAATGTATTCTAATTCACATAATTATTAATTAGGCAGGATAGAAAGAAAAAAAAAAAAACAATAACCAGGGACGTGGAAGGGAAATGTAGCCCCTTATGCTAGATTTTGTGTGAGGACTATCATCAGTTGAGAATCAAGAATTTCAACATAATTAAAAACATTTGTTATGAAGTTTGCCAACATAGAGGTAGTATTTAAACAGATATTTTTAAATAAGAAAGTTAAAATTGCAATAAACCATGTTTATGGCTTACATATATATGGCTTTCTCCTTTCCCAGGTGTAAACCTTCATTTTTCTGGGAATCTCACCAGATGCCCCTTTTATAGTAAAAGGCATGTCTTAATTCCCTTATGCAATTTAAGACCCATAATTTTATTTTATCAGATTATGATCCCATCTAAAACAACAGTGGAGACACTTCAGAAATTTATTAAGAGATAAAAAAATAAGATGCCTTATCAACTCTTTAATTATTAACTTGAGAGTCACCAAAATGATTTATGCAGCTATTGGTAAGATATTTAAGTGGAGCTCTCATTTGAGAAGCCCATATTGGGTATATCTCAAACTATCCTTGAGTGGCTGTCTATTAATGCCTATTTTAAGTCTATTAAAAATCTTCCTTAAATATGTTCTCAAATTCTATTTCTGTTTGGGGAGTTGGGGGATTCAAGGCAGGATCTCACTCTAGCGACAGGCTGATGTGGAACTCACTCTGTAGCCACAGGCTGACCTCTAACATAAGGTGATCCTCCTACCTTACCTTCTTCAGTGCTCCCCGAGACTTTTTTTGTGGTGAATCTAACCGTCTGGCTTTACTTAGTGGTGATCCCTAATAAGGGGTGAGGGAGCTCCTTAGGGAGCCTGAGGCAGTTTTGGGCTATGTCTCCTAACTCACTGCCAGCTGATATTAATGCTCATGGAGATACATGAACAGATCCCTTTTCCTATAACATCAGGTTGAATATATTTATTGAGAACATGAGCTTTAATCTAAATAATTAAAATTCAAGGCCTTTTGGAGAGATGGTTTGTTTAAACAATCAGCACAACCTCTCTTTATGAGGGGGAGTGCAGGCCATTTCCTCAGGACAATCAGGCTAGCTCCATGTCTGCTGTGAAGCCGGCTGCTGGGAACTGACTCAGGTCAGCCCACAGAACCCACAACATTCCTCAAGCATGGAGCTATATATTTCAATAACAACTAACCACTATTTATAACATTGCTTTTAATAGTGAAATTCAAGCCAAGCCCGTGTTTGAGAGTCCAGAAATGTATTCCTCTTCTTTTCACTACTTTAGATGAAAGAGCCACTGGGCATGGAAAGGGTGAGAAGCAGAAAGATGCCAGGAAGGAAGATGGAAGGAAAAAATGAGATCATTTGAGGCACCACTGCTTTGTGAAACTGCCCGTGACATCTGAACCTCCCTCCCAAGTGTTCTGGAGAGGAGAACAAAGGGCTTTGGGTGTTGGGGGTCAGGACTCATTTGTATTGTCAGATTGATCATGGCTGAGACACCCCAACTGAATACTGGCTAATGCAGGTCATCACAAGCTTGCGGAGAGGCTGAACCACCACAGAATAAAAATCACAAGACAGCGTTTTAATTGGCCTCCTTAGGCCATTTAACAAAGGAGAAAGCGAACTCGCAGGAGAAAGAGTAATTAATGAAGGGAACAAACAAAGGTTCATTTAGTAACTTCCAATAAGTTCCTCTGTCTGAGGGGAAAGAAAGGTAGCCTGCACCAGAAAGATAAACTGCAGGTATTTAAGTCACAATGCCTTCTGCCAAGAAGCGCTCATTACCATCAGATGTGGCGGTGGCATTCCTGCCAGTTAGGACTAACTTTATTATTAGAAGCAATTAGTGAGAAAAGGGGGCAGAATTTCATTTGGTTATTTCAAAACAAGTTTCAGTGCATAGTTTAATGAAGGCCTGCAGTGTCAAGATAAAATGTGTGTTTTACTGAAAACAGCTTTTGCAAATGACTGCATGTTACCCACTGCTATCCCCAGGCAGAGCAGGCTGGGGAGGGTGGGTTTACAGGCATGCTGGCAGAGAAGAGTTCAGCTGTCTGAAGTGTCAAAGGATAGCCCAGCCTGAAGAGGAAGCATGTGTATTCTGAACTCTCATCTTGGTCTTGTTCGATGAATAACCTTGAATGATTAATCATTTTGGGGTCCTTGCTTACTCAAATGTGAAGGAGAGATTATGTTAGCAATTATTTCACAAAGGTTTTTTTTTTTTTTTTCTGGAGTCATGTTCTCATGTAGCCCAGGCTGCCCTCAAACTTGCTATGTTGCTGAGGCTGATCTTGAACTTTGGATCCTCTTGCCTCTATCTTTCAAGTGTTGGGGTTACAGGTATGTACCACCACACCAGGTTTATGTAGTGTGGGGGATTGAACCCCAGGCTTTGTGCATCCTAGGCAAGCACTGTATCTGCTGACTAACCCTTAACACAGTTTTAGTGAAATGTAAATGTCTTAATATCAGTCAGATTTTGTTATCATTAGTAACTAATACACATCCAAAGTTCATTAGAGTCTGGAGTTGTTTTTAAATAAAGTATTTGCTTCACAGGTATTCCTCTGAGTACTAATCAATGTCCTTTGATTGGGGTTTTCATGTACAAACAAATATCTATTTTCAAAGTCACAGACATTTTTAAATAAGTTCATTTCAGATGGTACTTCAAGTTTTCTATGACATTCTGGCATTTGAAAAGATCTCTTTGCTATGGAGGTTTGTTAAGCCAGCCGCGTACATCTAATGTTTTCTCAGGCATAATTTTTCCCTGGTGAATCACCTGGGCGGCCTCAAACTCTGTTTCATCTACAGAGTTAGGCCAAGGGGTATGTGGTCAGACTCTAGTACATGGGAAGAATTTCATCTGTCATATTACATGGGGGAACTGGGTTTTATCTGGCTTCTAAATAGCTTTAAAGATAGAGAAGAGAATTTTCACCTGTTCTTTTAAGACTCTACCTTGAATATCCCCACTTGTCATGGGTAATATTTGAAGTTTTCTTAGATCTCTTTGTTAAAGTTCAAAGGTTAAAGGCTGATTTTTATCATCTAGCTATGAATTTTGCCCAGTTAGTGGAGAATACGGCACGTTATTGGGTTTTAGTTTTCCAAGTCAACAGTATTTAACTAAAATATCAAACACTCTACGATTGGACCTGCATAGTGAAAAAGACTTCCTTCTCAAACCCTAACAAGCAATGGCTTGGTATTAAAATGTATTCATTTTGGGGAAGTCTAAATTAGGAAAATGCCCTCTACACATTTACATGTTTTCTCAGCCATGTGTAAGCCACATCATCTTTCTGGCTGCCCTGAATTCATGTATGCAAATCTGAATCATTTAAGTGAGAGCATTTTTCCTATAGAGTTTTCAATCTAATACTACAGATTGTGAAAAAGGAGAAGATGAAAGCTCAGTAAGCACAAACTGGTGGATTTCTCTCCAAAGACTGTCAAGTTCTTTTTCATGGGAGGTTTAGGAAGAGGGTCAAAAAATATTTATTTTATCTAATCAATTTGCTCATGACTTTGAATGTTATGTTTGTTTATTCCTTTTAGGAAATACACTCCTAACATGAGGGGGGAGGGGTCCTTGTTGAAAAGATTTTGTTTATTATTTTTAATTTCTTTACTCTTTTTTTTTTTTTTTTTTGAGATAGGATCTGTCCTTAACCTGGCTACCTCCCTCCTCAGCTTCCCATGTGCTGGGATTATAGGTGTGCACCAACATCCCCAACCTTTACATGAAGAGTTGTAAAGAAGGGCTTTATCAGAGCTTTTAATGTCTACTCACAGGGAATATCTGTTTTTTTTTCTTAAAAAGCTAAAACTTAGGAGAGGTAGCTTCTGAATAGAATAAAGTATATAACACACAGAGGATTTTGAAGACAGACGCTCATTCTCACCCTGGATCTCTCTTCTAGTTTCGTCATCATGACAACGGTGGCACTCCGTTGTTCCCATATCATTCTCCAAAAGTCTCCAAATGTCTCCGGAAGAGACCCCTGTGTTGCAATATAGGCATTTTGTTTCCTATAGCCATCTATGTAGTTGGCATTTACATAATCACTTCCTGGGATGCCTGGAAAACAAGGACATTATTCAGTCAGGGAAACAGAATGACTCTGACCTCATAGCAATATTATATCATTATTATTACTATTATTATTATCCCATATCATGCTACAGGAGTTGAAATATAGTGAACTTTTGTTTTAATCAATTTTTTAAAAAAGGTCCTGTCATGTTAAAAATGCAATGTTCACACTATTACATCTTTATAGTATGAAAATATCATCAAAGAATGAAAAGTACAACAGTGGCCCACGGAATTGCTTTTCTTTCACAAGTTCTGTTTCCCTCTTCCACCAGGAAAAAATAGGTAATTTGCAAAAGTAAACAATCTGGTCACCTTCCTCACTTATATTTTTCCCCATTTCTAGACAAAGCTAAAGGATACATTGTCTGAGCATCAAAATGTTATATAAAGTGGATCATGTCATAAAAATAATAATATATTACATATTTAGTTATATATAATTGATATACAAATTAGTTCAATTATCACAATAATATGAAGTATTCCCCCATTATGGTCATTTGTTGAAAAAGGAGGGAAAGACATACCAAATTGCCTAAGCTGGTAAAGTAAGCTTTAATCAGACGCAGTCAGGCTGCTTGCTATGTCTTTGTCTTAACATCTGGAAAGCCACATTTCTCACTTAAACCTCACAAGGGATGTTATAAGTAGCACACAAGCCTCTTCTAGGAGTTTGGCTATTGTCTACTACCTGATAATCTTAATTTATTTTTGTTTCCTCTAGCTTGTCTCGATCTGGCAAAAGAACAATCTCCAAAAATATTTCTCAGGTACTATAACTATTGCAAACCCAACAATGGTTTCCTTTACACCTCAAATAAAACCCCAAATCTTATCACGGCCTAAAAAAATCTACATTTTGTCAGCCTCCACCCTGATCTACCCTGAGCTTCCCAGTCCTCAGGGTGCCCTGGACACCCCTGCATGCTACTATCTCTTGTAAACTGCAATATACCTGATTGTTGCTTAACTTGTGTACTGCATGTTTTTAACAACCTAATGTGTGTCTCTCTCTAGCCCTGTTTGTCTGTCTCTGTCTCTGTTTCTCTCTCTCTTTCTCTCTTCTCTCTCTCTCTCTCTCTCTCTCTCTCTCTCTCTCTCTGCCTTTGGTAACCATTCTCAAAAGAGGAATAAATAATTAACACAACTTAATATTTAGTAAAATATCAGAGCTGTACTTTGTTTCAGATATTCTATCTTAAAGTCTAATTTTCCTTTAACATATTATCTTAAGAGAAATAGAAACAAATTTGAGCTTCTTCCAAGAACAGTGACCAGAGTTATTTAGAAAATCAATGTTATTTTGTATAAGCAGGATGCCCATTAATAAAACAAAGGGAGAACTAGGAATTGAGGATGAGGACCACCCAAAAGCAGCTGAAGAAATTTAATTTCTTCTATTGAGACCCTCAATTCCAATCCTGAAGCTGTAACTACAGAGAAATTTCATCTCTACTACAATGGGATTCAAATAATCAGAATCAAAAAGTCAATAAGTTTCTCAGAGATAACAAGTTAGTTTCCAGCCCTTAGAGATGTGCAAACACATTATGATATATAAGCATGTTATGAAAGTACATGGCATGGTCTCTTCTAGCCCTGGAGAAATATATGTACTGGAACTATGGGCTAATATTTACTTTCTTGATATTGGAACATATACTCCCAAACTAAGAAGTATTATATTTCACTGACACTTGCAATTATTTTGATTCCTTTTCTGATTCCAGTTGCACACTGCTTCTCCCAAGAAGAGTAATGAAAGTCAGATGGCAGTGCCTACACCCAAAGAGGAACACATGGATATGGAAAGCTACCAGTATGAGCTGCAATGGCCCCTGAGCAGAAACTGAAAACCTTGGATGTTGGAATATAATTCGTGTCTTTTAGCTATTCAGGATGTGGTTGTGATTCTTGCAGCCCTTCACGGATAAAGATCTCATTACTCCTCAATACCAAATTATATAGATTTAAAGGACAGCCTAAACAAGATTGCAGCCACTTGGAAGTGCACCTCTCACATGTCCATAGGATTCAGTACTGAGCCAAAAATGAATATATTTTAAAACACAAGAAAAGCTCACTTTCAATATCTTAATTTAGCAATTACTATCACTGGCTATTTGATGAAAAGATTCTGCCTAAGGGCATCATTTGACCACCAATAACAGAAAATATTTTTTCTCCACAAGGAAGTTCACAATAAAGAAATTTCAGTTAAATGAATCAGAAAATGCATCAACTTGGCATGAAACCATCTCCCCTATCAAGGATGACAAATGTGCCTGAAAAATGCATTTGAGGACATGGAGGAGGTGCATTTTCTATAGAAAGGGAACCACATTTAACCAATCTTCCTTGCATAATTTTGACCACTTATGTCATCAAGTGGTGTTTGTGGTATATATTACTTAATATTTTTTGCGGGAGGGACTTGGTTACTACTGAGTAATAATTATACTTGCCAGGGATAAGAATAAAAAAAAAATCTACTTAAGGATTACCACTCACTACCAAATGTATGAAGAATTTAGGACTTGACATTTTGAAAGATAGAAAATTTAAAAAGAATTAAATATATAAAAGCGTTAATTATTAGGCTAAGACACTTATCTATAAGGACATAACATCCAGAATGAAAAAGCCTTTTCTGACAAAACCCTTTACCCACTTTGGCAGAGTGATAGACCAAGCGGGTTTTCTCTCGCAGCCCTCAGTGTGGAGACATGAGAGATATGATGCTCTCTGGAAATTCTGATGGCTACTCAGTCCTGCATTAATAAAGCACCACTTCACAAGCTGTGCACAAAGATGAATGAGGAAAGAGTTTAGATAGGGCAGTGCTTTGTCCTCCCCAAAGTATTAACTCCAGATTGGAAGCAAAGTTAAATTGCAGGCTGTTTCAAGTAGTGAGACCTCAGTTTTCAATGTGACATATTTAGAACTATTTTCCAGCTAACTCTATGAAAATACCCAGTATGCTTGCTTTCCCAATGTTCTATGTCATGAAATGCTTCCCTGGAGACTCTTGATTAGGATGTGTTTGCTGGGAGGCTAAATTTACGATTCCCTCCCCCACGTTTTTGGGGATGAGCTTCTCCAAGAAATGCATATTTTGTTTATTTACTTTTAAAGTCCCTGCTTGATCCAGAAAATGATTTGCATCTGGTATCATAACAGTAATCAGAGTGGACTACTACCCCAAGGGAAGTGTGTGAGATTTCATTGAATTGCTCTGCATGTGGATGGATAGACATCTAATTTCAAATGCAAAGACAATAGAATACAGAATTATGATTGCTTTTATTTCTTGGAGTCAAGGGGATCTTCTTTCAATAGTTAAATAATTGGGCTTGACTTGTGTTGTATTTTTGCTTTGTGTTTGTTTCTGTTTGAAGACACGGTTATTGAAGCAATAGGAACAGGACAGACTTCCTAGCATTGGACTAGATATAAGCAAACACCTTGGGTCACAGATTGGCCCAGCTCTCAGAACTGTCTCTGACAATCTGCTGTTTTTAGAATCACTGTTCAAAAATTCCTTACATGTACAACTTGCTTTTCCCCATGGTTTTACTGATTCTATACAAATGCATACAGTGTTAGGATATCTTATGTATCATTTCCTGCATATTATCTAATTAGTAACAGTCACTCCAATACCCAACATAATTGCATTTCATTCTGGTCTTAAGCATGAGAAAGCTGGGCTTAGGCTTTCTATCTGAACATCATACCCATATACTTGATTTTTGCTTTACAGCACATTTTACCAGTTAATGGACTATTCTTTCTTGTGGCACTTCCATTGCTTTCACACACAGGACTGAGTCTGTGTGGTGAGCTAACTACAACTGGCACTATAAAGTCAAGCATTTAAAACTATCAGAGAGGTGCAGGCTTGGCAGAGCCGTGCTTCTGAGCAAGCCATTCAAGCAGAAGGAGTAGGTATTTAAGCCCTCACTTGACTATTCTCTAGTTACAGTTTAAAATGGAAAAATAAGCCCCAGTATGGACTTTGGTGTCAACAATTCTCTTAATTGTCTGGGAAGGTTTGTAAATGGAAGCCTGAGCTCAAGTGCAAGGGTAGCACACTGACCCTCTTCTTTGCTCAAGCATGACATTAAGAAAAGGGGGTTCATAACTGTTTCTGCATGTTTTTGAACATTATGTTTTGAACATAAGGAATCCCAGAAAAGTGGAAGAAACTTGACTTGAAAGAATGTCTGTGATGAACAACCTGTTATTGATGAATACAGGTGGTTTTTTTTTTGTTTGTTTTGTTATTGTTGTTGAGGCAAGGTCTCCCTCTACTCCAGGCTGACTTGGAACTGACTATGCAGCCCAAGGCTGGCTTTGAACTCATAGTGATCCTCCTTCCTCAGTCTCCCTCCTGAATGCTAGGATTCCAGTTGTAAGCCTCTGAAGAATCTTTTAAAACTCTGAAAGCATTTTGAAGTATTAAAGAATGTACTATCTGTCTAAGCTATTCTGTCATGAAAGAGATGAAAATATTTTTATTAATATGAGGAATTTTATTTGGGTCAGAGGTCTCAAACAACCACAGACCACTCAAGTTGTTGCGGGTTGGATTTTTTTGTTCCAATATAATTTGACTTAAAAAAGTTAAAAGTTAAAAGAATGCTTGCAATTAGGAAAGATCTATAATAAACCTTTTTGCCTTGATGTACCATGAAAAAAATAACAGCACCAAAAATAGTACATCTGTTAGTTACTTTTCTAGGTGCTGTGACAGAACACCTGGCAAAAAGTACTTTGAGGAAGGCAGGGTTTATTTTGGCTCACAGATTGAGGGTACAGCCCATCATGGCAAGGAAGGCAAGGAGACATTAGTATGAAGTGGCTAGTCACATTGCATCCACAGTTAGGAAGCAGAGAGAATTTATGGCTGCTTCTCAGCTACCTTTCCTCTCTCTCTTTCTCTCTTTTGTTTTGTTATTTCACCACCCATGAATGCATGGGATGATGCCATATACAGTTAGGAAGGTCTTCTCAGCTTAATTACCTTAAACTAGAAGACATGCTGTGGGATTTTAAACCCATCAAGTTGTCAATCAAGATTAATTTATCATCACAACACATGTCAATGTGAAATTAAGTAACTACAAGAGGACTGACTGCTCACACTTTTGTACCATTCAATATCTGGAAATTCCTGTGTCATTTTAGTCTTGATAACATATTAAATGTTTGCTAAGGATGTAAGGATCTTGACCAAAAGACTAGGAGAAGGGGGAGGGCTACCGGGCATCTACACTTTGACATTGGGCCATTCATCCTATTCAGATCAGTGACAGTTTACCTACTAATCAAGGGGTGTTGAATAACTTGATTTTTTCAGCTTACTTTGAGCTCTAAAATAAGATTTCTTTGAATGGTGTTCTTAACTTTCTTGGATTCAGAACATTTTTTGCCATTATTTTAAGTGAAATAGAAGCTATTTGACTTCAGATCTGTAAGAACCCACTTAGATGCTCTTGCAAGCTAATTTCTAGGTCTCCTTCTTTTAGTGTGCTCAGATAAGAGAGATTTATTCAGTGAAACTGATACTTGACGGGAACCTGGTGGCCTTAAAAATGACAACATAAAACACTAAATGTACATGAGGCCAGAAGAGTGGAGGGGGTGAAAGCGAGGACAAGGGAACCAGAGATGTGTTCCAAAGACTGTTCATGTCCTGCAGAGACGTGCAAGGAGGGACATTGTTACAGTAGCCTATAGCTGTATGCTTCACAATGTGGCTACCAAACCCAGGGATCACCTTTACTTCCATCCTACAAAAGTCCACAAAACAAAAACAAACAAACAAAGAAACAAATAAAAAAAGCCACACTGTTCCTTGGAAAATACAGAAGAACTTGAGAATGACTACAACACCATCAACCACTTTTATGTAGTAAATCATGTCTCCTCCTCCAACACATATGGGAAAATCCCAACAGCACAAATTGCTAGTTCAGATATGCATTTCAACTTTTGCAATGCCTAATGCAGAAAATTACTTTGTTGACATTTGTTAAGCCAAAAGGGGGGTGTGCATTCATAAAGACACAGCATCACACTGTCCTGTGATGTGGTTGCAATTTGACACATGATCCTCTTCCTAGCTTTAGAATGCACAGCAAGGTTTTCAGAGGAATGGTTTGCTCTAAGGCCATGGCTGCTCATCTCCAGAGTGTGCTATGGGAGAACTGCTACATTCCCAGCACATGTGAAGACATCTGTGACTGGGTATGAGTGGTCATCTATACCCCTGCACTTTGGAGGAGGTACACTCTGACAGGAGGTACAGGAAAGGATTGAGAGGGTGCATTGTCTTGGAATACCCAGCAAGATACTATCAGTGCCTGAGCTAGAAGGACCTCCTTTCTTGCTAGGGAGTGTGCTGTCTGGAAGTAAGGCAGACCTTGCACCAGTGCGGAATATCTTGTCAGCCAAATTTCAGATTAATCTTATAAGGACACAATTATTCTCTGGCTTACTAAGCAATGGCATCATCAGATTCTAGCATGGGATATGCCTGTAGAAGTGTGTCTAGTACAAATAGCACTAACATGAACACTACCACCATAATATCCTCAAGCCAGCACTCTGCCAGAGTTGAGTGAATGAATGCATTTCAGGTACATAAACTGCGACATTACTGTCATCAGCAAATGAAATATACCACTCATGTCGAAATACTGATGAAAAAGAATTCCAGTACTGAAGCCACCTCTTCAAATTCTACATTGAAAGAACAGACATAACAGACAAAGTAGTTTGCTTTATAACTTCTCAGCAGTCACCACCCATCCCTTGCTTGCTCTGAAGCAACACAGGTGACTCACTTTCTTGACACCCCCAGAGTAATGAAGTTCACATGAATTAATGTGGTCTGCCCAGGTATGTAATACTAATGACAAAAATTCAGAAATTGAAACATGAAAGTACTCATGAAAAGAAAACTCATTCATAGGACTTTCTTATTTAATCTTTGATTAGCTTTTGACAAAAAGTATAAATTAGAAAAAACCCACAAACCACAATACAACTAGACATCAGTTAATAATGTCTTCTCTCTTATTATTATTATTATTATTTTGGTATTGGCTAAAGTAGGAGTTGAATAATATACAACACATCTCCACAACACTTTCTCAGCTACATGTAAAGATGCCATTAAAATAGTTGTAATTAGATAGCTTTCCTCAATTTGTGAAATTGGCCCAAAATTTCAAAGGGTAAATCTTCTCTCACTTGTTACTTAAGACAAATTAGGCTATAAAAACATGCCTTTTCATTCCCCCTCAAAAGAACTATTTTAATACTTAAATACATAGGAAATAAGAAATAAAAGGATTAAACTGTGTCATACTTGTAAACAATTAACTTGAAAAGTGTGATCCAAATGCTGAGGGAACTCTGCTGTCTGCTAAATCAAAGACTAGAATACTGAACAAAGAAAATGAGCTTAATTCAACCAATAATTGGATGGAGCTTATAGAAACATGAGGTTATAATCTAACAAATTTCCTTGCTACAGTAAATAGAATTCAGGAGTCAAGTATATTAGTCGTGTGCTAAAGAGGCCACATATTATTCCTGGGAGGATGAGGCTCAGAAGGTGGGAAAAGGATATTTATTGAGGTGATACAGGAAAAAAAATGGCAACCATAAGGGGACCCTTCACTGGGGTAACATGTTTTTTACATGAATGTATTTATTATGAATAATTATTGAATAATTATATACATTGTATGAGCAAATCTATGATGGTGCCCCCATTTCCCTCCTCTGTGTCCCTCCCTACCCACTGGGGTCCTTCCTCATTGCACATACTGGATCTGTCCATAGGGTAGGTAGGGGTTATGAACTACACCCGAGGTAGCCAGTTTTTTTTAATTACCCTTTTGTGCATTGTTACTGAGGGGGGGATGTCTCTGGATAGTCTCTCCCACCATGACTCTTACATTGTTACCACCCCCTCTTCCACTCAGTTCCCAGAGTCCTGGTGAGTTTTAAGTCTGCTTTATTGCTTTAATTCTTTCATGTCAGAGCTGCATATGGAACATTTATATTCATCACAATTAACCTTCTACTAGAAAATGTTGGAGAGATTATATTAGCTTACTTTACTGTTTGTAAAATAATTATTGTCTTAAAGTTATTGTCTGGTTTCTTATTTATTGAATATATACCTGGATCTGGATTGAAAGAGAAGATAAAAATATTTTACAGCATGAGAATGCAGTGAAGTAAAACTGAACACACTGATGTGTGCCAGGAAGTCTTCAGTGATTTGGTAGAGGCTTAACTGAAGAAGAAAGCCTCGGGATAGGGCTGAAATGTAAGCCACTGGTATAGAGACAAATGGTGACTCAATATTACAAAGCAATATCAGAGACTTCAAGTCTTTATTTTTTTATTAGATTTATCTTTGGGGTGGTGATTTCCAGTAAACTGCTTTCTTATTTTAATGATTCTAAATTACCCATCTCACAGATAACCAAGTTGTTCTAAGATCAACAATATTATTTACACTTGGAGTTTTTAAAGCTGTTCTTATTATGCAAATTGAACACCAGATGATATATTTTAAATTTCCATCTAAAAGCGCATACTGTACACCATGTTGAAGTTTGTAATGCTTTTACAGCTCTGGTTTTCATTTGTCAACTGCTAATGTTTTCTTTTGCTTCACAAAATATTCCAAATATATTCAGTTTTCTTATTTGGATGTTGTTAAGTTTTTCATAGATCATATTGAATAGATATTCTGAGGGAAAAAATGACCTATCTACAGTAGTAGTGAAATTTATAACACTAACAATAATAGTTCCACTATTTATTTGGCATTTTCTTGGTGACAGAAACTTTTCTAAGGGCTTTCTGTATGTTAATTCACATTAACCCTCCTACTAGGAGATATGTACTATTAAGGAAACAACATACATAGTTTACTAACTTAATATATAGCAGCTTGCCTGAGTATGTATTTCAGAAACAAGAACACAGGAAACTTTAATAAGAAAGGAGTTCTTAAGATGGATAACGGCTGCTTAAAGAAGATGCTCATTAAAGAGAAGTGAATGCAAATATTTTGTGTCAAAATTTGAAATATATGCCCTTTCAAATTAGACTAAAATGGTCTGAATGTGCCCCCCACTCTAGAAAATGTGATATTAAAAATAGGGGCCTTCAGGAAGTGAGTAGACCACAAATGCTCATTCATTGGATCAGGGTCCCTATAAAATAGTTTGAAAGATTGGGTTTACTTCCAACCCTCCCCTCAAGGTCAAGTCTTTCCACCCTTCTGGAAGGAGCAGCTACATACAAGCACTATTTTGAAGTCAGAGAGCCTAGGCCTTCAGCAGACGTGGAATGTGCTGTCGCTTTGATCTCGGACTTCCTACACTCTAGAAATTCACTTCTCATGTTACCTAGTCTCAGGTAGTTTATTATAATACTCAAAACAGATTGAGATACAGGCCCATGTTATACTAAACATTAAAAAGTCAGTTTAGGGCTGGAGAGATGGCTCAGCGGTTAAGGCACTTGCCTCCAGTGCCTAAGGCCCCCGTTCAATTCCCCTGGACCCACATAAGCCAGACCCATGAGGTGATGTCCTTGGTGCTCTGTCTCTCTGTCTCTCTCTCTGTATCTCTCTGCTTGAAAATGAATAAATAAAATATTTTTTAAAAAGCCAGTTTAATAAGTACTAGTGATAAGATCAGAAGAAATATTTATTAGGAAGTTAGGGGGAAGCAATCTCTATGGCACCATGAGCATCATTGATATCTTCTTTTTTTCTCTCTCTTCTTTTAAATAATTTTGAAGAATAATAAAATAATGAGCAAACATATGGAGATGCAGATGCATGTTGGTTGCCTGAAACTATCCATTGAGTTCCTAACCTGTCCACCAGGATGCAGAGGACCATAACACTCCATGAGAATTTATAGTTAGACTAATTGGACTATACAGCCTACCTCCTATTGTTATCCTTCTGATCATCAGGATTAAGGGGCATATACATGTCTCATGAGAATTTATATTTGTTTGTCCCTGATTTAATCTTGCCTCTCCCTTGCAGGGCTTGCAAGCATCAAGACAGACTTCCTTGATTGGGAAGGAGATGCGTGGACACTGTGTGGAGATGATGACTGGGCCAGAACTATACTTCTCCTTACCTTGTTTGAGTTATTTTAGAGAACTTACTTCCCTAGCCACAAAGCCTGAGAAAACCCTTCGACAAAGACACCCACTGTAAACTGTCAGTCTTCTCTCTGATGATACAGAGAGAGCTTTCTACTTTTGCTTGTTTCACTTCTCAATAAACTGAATACTAGCTTTTTCTATAAATGTGCTTTCTTTCTGTAATCTTTCTGGCATTTTCTCCTTTAGAATTCATTCTTCCATGAGATTCATTCTTGAAATTTTGAGACAAAAAAAATGCATAGCCTCTGACTTGGTAGAGCTTTGTTGACCACTGAGAGTTAGGCTTACCAGTTTCTGAGTTAAGCATACCTAAAAGCAGAGATAAGGCTCTGCTGCTTTCAGAGACTGGTTTTGTCAGTCTTAAAGAAAGCATGTAACACAGTTTGGTTTATTCTTTGACAGTTTTCACTTTCTCATAGATAGAACTGTACCTGTTTTCATTAAAGAGTGACCCACCAACCAATTATCCTGTTTAGAATAAAGCTTCTATCTTAAAAGTACCTATGTGTTTTCCTGAAGTAACTAATACCTCAGTATTCAAGATTTAATATTTATTTACCTACACACATTTTTGATATCAGTATTTCGAATGAGGATCCAGAATTTAAGGATGACAAGGTCAACATATGTATTCTTGTTTTTTGAAAAAAAAAAACATTCTGGGATTTATTTCTAAATGGGAATATGAACTTGCAATTACTAGGGTATTCATAAACTCCTTCCAGTTTGGAAATTAAGTATATGATATCTTTTGTTTTCTAGTGAATTTAAAATACTCATTAAATTAGCAAAGATTCCAGCTTTTCCAAAAGTTTCTGTTGGCTGCATTAAGTGGCATATCAAGGTCATTGTGGTAGTTTAAATATATGTTCCCCACAGACTTAGGTGTTTTATTAAGCTTGTAACTTGGATCACCAGCCACCCCAGTTCAATGGGGTGGATCTGATTTTTCAGACTAAAGGTGTGAAGAACCATATAAACTCTGGGGTCCTGCTTGTTGCTGGTTTGTCAATGCTCTTTTTGGTTTTTGCTGGCTATTTGGTTGTTCTCACTTGGATGTCTGGAATCAGCTTCTTCTGCCATTTGATGGAACTTCCTTTGGCTCTGTAAACTTGAAATGAATCTCTTCCTCCCCTAATCTGTGCCTGATCTGAATATTCATCCCAACAACATGAAGCCAACATGTCTACAGAATATATCCTATATACAGAATATATCATATATCCGCTTAAAGTGGGACTGTTTTCAATCTACTGTCTTTTTTTTAATTTATATATATTTTTTATTTTTATTTTTTTTAATATATATTTATTGTCCATAATGAGTTACATTATTTAGTTGGCAAACCATGCGTTAGTGTTCTTTTCAATATTATCTTAAAAAAGAATTAATAAGCAAATGAAAACAACCCACCTGATACACATTCCCATGTCATTTAAGGCTTGAAACAATTCATTTTGTTCGAGTCTATAAACAAAATTCAGAACTTCTAGCTCTATGGTTTATTTCTAAACATCTAAAGATTTCTAGGCATTGTTTCATCCAAAAGTCCCTGATTCTGAATGTGCCATGGCCTACAAGGGCTCACACTTCATGGATTCCCAAGAAGGGAGAATCCAAGAGGACTGCTGGGGAGAACAGCAGCATGAGTCTGGCTGACACACATTCCCATTTCCTAGTTATTACTAAGGTAATAAAAATGTGGACATTTATAAGGTTCAGTTAAGTCATCTGTAAGTTCAGATAATAACTGGCTTTTGAAGTTCTGAACAGTACAGATAATACACATAGAATCCATGATATAGTATCTACCATATACTAGGTACCCAAAAAATCTTGCCCACTCTATCTTTGTTGTTGAAGTGAAAAGTACTATTTTAATGTTGCTTTATCTTTGCCAGCAGCTTTTTAAAAATTCATACTAATATGGATTTTAAAGTGAAAGGTTAATTATACTTCCAATAAAATTTGGTGCAAACACCAGTAATGGTTAATTATATTTGAAAATGAAAACTTTAGGCTGGGCATGGTGGTGCACACCTTTAATACCAGCACTTGGGAGGTAGAGGTAGGAGGATCGCCATGAGTTTGAGGGCACCCTGAGACTACATAGTAAATTCCAAGTCAGCCTGGGATAGAGTGAGATCCTACCTCGAAAAACCAAAAAAAAAAAAAAAAAAGATTTCAAAAGTTTAATTTTTAAATCTAGAATGGTAACAACTATTTGTGCTAGTTATAAAAAAAAATAGTGATAAGTAACCTGCCATTAATTGATGTTCCTGGGTTCTATTAATAAACAAACAAACAAAAAACTGAAGATGCACTGGAAGTTAGCTTAGGAAGGCAGATCACCTGCAGAATTCACTAGTACAGATGCACATGACCTTACTTCTATAATGCTCTTTTGATGTGTCATGTGAGAGGGATTTATTACTGGAAAGAGGTGAGTGGGAACCACCCTCCTGAGTACGTCAGCATGACCCACATTGATTTTTCTCCTGGAATGTACTCTTCATGGCCACTGTGAAAGACAGATCACCTAGCAGTTCACACAACAGATATACTAGACATTTCTAAGGTACTTAATTTCTATTAATCACTGTCCCCCAGTGGCGATCCAGATTGATTTAAGAGCACACCTTTCCTTGCCTTTTAAACAAGCAGGTAGGGTCCATGGCCCTCTGGCAAGCACATAACTATGAACAACCATTGGGGAACTAGACAATCCCAGTTTGTTTAGCAAATAAAAACAACAAATATGTTCTCAAGCCTTTCATGCAGGGAAGCTTTTGTATCATAAAGTAGCAGTGATACTATGTTCTAGTGAGTGATTCATTTAAGTTAAAAAGAAAAAAAGTGCCAACAAACTTGTGGCTGAATTTAAGGTAATAGTTTTCCTAGATGACTAACAATCCAACTAATACTATATTCTCATGCAAATATTTAAACACAGGAAAATAAAAACATGAGTGATACATGCATTTCCCTTACCTTCTATTGCTGATAAGAGAACTCGAGAATGATCATATGCGATTACATTTGCATATCTATTCTTTGGTTTGTTGACTTCCAGGTTTGAGTGTTCCCATGTGAACTGCTGGCCAGGGTCAACTGACTTTAAAAGACAAACAACACACACAAAATCAATACTAAATAACACAGAATTGTAAGGATTTATAGCAGGGAAAAATGACTTCAAAAGAGAATTCTGTAACCACACTTCATCAAGATGACTCCAGCTTTGAAGCTGACCACTGATCCAGCCAGCATAGCACACATTGATTAAGCATAGGAAAAAACCCCACTCTGATTCCAATGAAAAAAAAATCATCAATGCAGGTGTTCTGGTAATATTGTAAAGGCTGGTGTTTGTTTTGCCTTTTTCCAGTTCCCTTTCTGCTGCTGTAATTTACAAGTTATTTTGATTAAATACTCTTTCTGATGCCATTTACATGACTTCATTTTCATCACTCTTCCCGATTCTGATTCTTTCCTATCTGGACATAAGCTCTGTCTTTAAGATGACTTTTACTGGCTTCACTGAGTACAGGCTGCCCTGATAGGTTTCACCTAGGTGCTCTCATCTTAATGGCAGTAGAAGGTTCTGTTTCTTCCTAAAACACCATGGCCAATATCATAACAAGTCACACAATTCAGTCAACAATTCATAAGGAAGTCAGTTTAATCAAATAATCTTTGTAGTCATAACACTTTATAACCAATATAGACTGAGTCTAATGGCTTTTCTGTTTATCATTACATCAGTTCTATTTATCATTATGTTTAGCAAGATTACTTCTTTATATCTCTTATTTTCAAATTTTTAATGTATTTTAATGTCTTAGTTAAACCAACATAATTCATCAATCTAAAATAAGTATCGCACATGTATAAAATGTATTTTATAGCTAAAATAATTGTTTCAAGATCAAATTCAGGTTTAGTTTTAAAATTCTAGGGTAGTTGTTAATTTCCACCAATACCACAGAACTCAAAACACCTTTTCTTTCAATCACAGGATACTGGCATCTTAAGATTTCTAATTTTATGATCTATGGAAAACTGAATTGAGTAAATACATAAAAATAACCAGAAATCATGAAATCATGTTCTCAAAAATAAGAACAAAAGAAATGAAAAATATTAAAACTTTGATAGAATTTTTAGCAGTTATTTTTGATACAGGGCATTTTTCCATGCTTTATGTATGTATGTGGAAGTTGAAAGTAAAACATACCCAACAATTTTTGCATCATTCGTGATGCATACAGTTTCTTTTATAAGACTCCGGGTTCAACATAGCAAAACCCTTAATCTAAATCACAAACCAGTTGCAAGTATCCTCACACATGCTGAAATTCTTAGCAGTGTTTAGTGCAGCTGCTAAGTTTCTAAGGAATATAAACTCTTAAACTCTTTTATCTTTTCTTAGTCTCTGTTAATTTATATTTAAAAACCAATCGATGAATAATACATAGTAAAATAATTATTATGGTCTTCAGAGTCTAAAGTGCAATGGTATTAAGGAGCTTCCTTGTCTGTTCTTCCTGGGAGATGTTCAATTCTCCTGCACCACATAATTCTTTCCAAGTATTCCATGAGATAAGGAACTCAGCATTCTTATGATTGAGAGGAAGCATTCAAGACCATCTGGGACATTGTCTATGCTGGTCCACATACTTATCAACAGCTGCCTTTAAACTCTTTGCCATTTATCCCCAATCTATAACCTCACTATACTTCATCCATCGAGACCTGCAGTATTTGTTGATTGACTGAGACCTCACTTATCATGCCTTACTCTGTTCTTCACACTGCTCCCATAGGTGGTTTCTAAAGAGCAGGGCCAGGGCAGAAGCCTGCTTAAGGATGTCTCGGGTTTCAGGCTATTGTACAGCTCAAATCTACATCCTGATCTATGGCCCTACACATCCAGCTTTGAGGAAGGAGACTTGGGTTTTGAAGACCTTGTACAAAGGCTGCAATATTAGCATAGGAAAAAAATCTGTTGGCCAAAAAGAAGTGCAGAATGCCTCTTCATACCAAAGGCTGAACAACCCAGGGTGCGGTTGCTGGTGTAGAGCAGAGGCACTCTGTAGTGTCTACACGTGACCTGTGGCTCCATATAATACTACAGTGCACACTGTGGGTGGAGATGCAAGATTCTAATGAGACTGCAGCACATTAACCTTTAGAAGTAAATACAGTGAAGCCTGCATCTTGGGAAGGACTCCTAAAGCCCTTGCTATACAAATGATTCAGAAGCTCCTGCCATGTGACATAAAAGCCCCTCTGTATGTAGAGCAGACACCTTTGGTGCTACTAAGCTTCTCTCTGTTTCAAACCACTAACCCTTGAAAGTGTACTTTTCTCTTTTATCTTAAAATATTTAAAAATATTTATCTATGAGAGAGAATGAGTGAATGATTGAATGAATGCACACAGCAGAGTTTCCTGCTGCAAACATCAGACACATCTGACTCTTTCCGAGTAGTAGGGAATTGAAATCCAGTCATCAATCTTTTCAAAGAGCACCTTTAATTGCTGAGTCACATCTCCAGTCCTAAAAAAAATGTACTTTTTCCTAATAATCTGTCCTTTGTCAATTACTAGCCCTCTGCCTCTATCTAATTTCTTGATCTGGGATACAGGGACCTGAAAAATCTCAGTGGGTGCCCACTGAACCCCAATAACTGTAGATATAAATTTCAGTCATCTTTGTCTATAATCCACCTGGCTCAGTAAACAGTTCAGTAGTTCAGTATTCAGTTCAATAGTTCAGTATTCTTTAACTAAATAAAATTGATGAAATATTATATCTGAGAAAAGTTCTTGAGAAATCTTGGAGTCATTACTCAATTTAAATTTATATGGAATTTATAGAGCAAACTATGGGAACTTTAATGTATGGTTGGTCAAATTTTTAATACTTACAAAATCTATTATCATATAGGTTGGCAATTAAATCAGCAATCCAGAAATTATAATGCCCACTGATATGCTACCTTATATTGATAGAAATTGTTGAGTACACAATTCTTGTATACATCATTCCTTCACCTATCCCAAGAAGCTACCAAGTTCACTAATGCATGGTAGTATGTATCATACTTCCTCCCTGTGATAACCTTGTTTGTCTCATACTGATAGTACCCATTGATGCATCAAGTGACACACAATTCACTACAATAATGAAACTGCATGTGTCATTTTAAAGGCAAGGTTCTCTTATATGTTTCCGCTCTGGTCACATAGTTTTTAACACTCTGCATGATATATGTAATACGTCAGTTGAAGAGTTTATTAACTGGCAGTGGAAAAAAAGAGCTACTTGCTGGTTGTAGTAGATCCCTGCATTGGGTATAACGTAATCCGCAGGTTGGAGTAGAAAAGGCTTTGGCCAGGCAGCCATAGCATTCATCTCCTAGCAGAACCATATGGTGATATCTAGATATCCTCCAACCCAGGTTTGCAAGTCCAAAGCTCACTGATCATCGCGAGCTAGTCATTACCAAACCACCATGTTACTTAACCGTCCAGAATACCATTTCTCAATGAAGAATCCCAACACAGCACGACTAGCCTTCACCTTGTCAGTCCCAATTATTTTTCTTCCCAACTTATCATCCTGTGTCATTCTGGGACAGTTACATAAGGAATCAAGTTTTAAAAATGAGGTTGGCTTCACATGGATGAGCGAACAGATGGGAGGCACTGCACATTTATACTTGCTTTACACGGATCACACAAACATTGATTAAATAATGCTGACTTGTCTTCGTGAAACACAGCACTCATCCATCTGTATCTCTCTGTCTGACTGAACTCTTAACAATACACAGCACAGGTCATTATTTTTGGAACTTGTCAGAATGCTGAGAAAGAATAATGGCTCCTGAAAGGAGGTGAGGTACTAACATCTTCTAAACTTAGAAATGAAGGAATGAATAAGGAAGGAAGGAAAGAGGAAATTCCATGATGAAAATCGCATTTGCATTATCCATGTTCAAAAAGAAATTATAAATGAAGATCACAATTCTCACAACCTACTTTTAGCTGGTCCACCCTAACCATGCATCTTTCTATAATAAAATGAATGTGAGGTCATCCTGGTTATTTGAAAGTAGCATCGTTTTTGCCTAGTGGACTCAATAGATCTGTTTCTCTTAGCCTGTTGCTCATACATGGCTTTGTTTGTTTATTCATCTGAAGCAAGGTCTCGATCTAGCTAAGACTGATGTGAAACTCTATAGCCAATGTTGGCCTTGAACTAATTCATGGTGATTCTGCTACCTCAACCATTTGCTGGGATTCAACACGGGTGCCGTCACTCCTGGCTTTGTATATGGTTTTATGAACTCTGGCCCTTTTCTATCCTCTCTTCCTCTGTCTCAATCTGTGCAAAGAACCTTTTGTGTGAGACCAATGCCATCCTGGGACTCAATGTAAGTATTAACTTATTCAGTTGGAGTTCTGGCTAAATTACCTACTGTATCTGTTGAGAATTTTGCAAGTGGGAAACAAAGCAAAATAGATTTATGCAATCAAATGTTTAATGGACTATAATAATTATAAATTATACAAAATCCATATGCTACATTGTCACAGAACCATAAATATTTTAAAATATTATTTATTTGAGATACAGGGGAGTGTGTGAGTGTGTATGTGTGTGTGTGTGTGTGTGTGTGTGTGTGTGTGTGTGTGCGCGCGCGCGTGCACCTGGGCTTCCTGCCACTGTAAATGAACTCTAGGTGCAGGCACTACTTTGTGCATCTGTCTTTACATTGGTTCTAGGGACTTGAACCTGGGACATATGGCTTTATAAGCAAGTGACTGTAACTGCTGAGCCATCTCCTCAGCCTGATAATATAATATTCATTATTTATTTCTACAGTCAATTATCAAGCTCCTAAAAGACTCATCCTGGATGTGTCCTATGTGACCACACAAACTTCATGGAGGTTCCTGTTGTAGAGCAGACTCCTCCGAACTGAAATATTCCATCCTGGTGAGAGTAGGCATCAGAAGGTCAAGACTGGAACAGCTGAAGCTTTCAAGGTCACAGGATCACTCTCCAGCTAGGTTAAAGAAGTCTAATCTATACTTTACACATGCTCTTGGGTTGCTCTCTCAAAATGTAATGCAAAAAAGGCTGGGAAAAATTGCTGATGTGTACTTATAGTTCTAAACACAGAGCAGAATGGTCATAAATTTGTACATCAGATTACAGTCATTAAGTAAAACTCTATGAGTACGAGTTTTTTATAATGCTGAGGTCATCATGTTAAAACAAATCCTTTAATGGTTCTATAAAATTCAACCCTTTGACCAGAAGAAAAATATAATCCACATTTGCAAAATACCACACAATTGTAGGTATTCTGTGTTCCACATTATTCTCCGCCCTAACCATGAAAAAAATCTCAAAACATTTCCTGAGAAACTCAAAGGACACACCACAAAAACAGATCCATCCCATTTTTGTATGTTTTTAAAACAACTAGCAAAATTTAATTATACAGAAGAAATAGACCAACGATTTCACCAGCCAAACTATGGGTCAGACCATCCTTTCAAAAGGGAATTGAACTTTCAATGACTTTAATTTCTGGAGAAATCCTATCTGTCCACATAGTTCCCCGTCAGTAGGTTCATTTTACGTAGTGTGGTTTGTCTTGAGACTTTCTCAAGTCTTTTCTGAGGTTTAGAAGAACAGTCTGGAATTGACTGTTTCAACAATGAAGCCATTATTTTTTTCATTCTTGTTTGTTCATATTCATATTTTATTCTTTTCTTCCTTGTTTGAAAATGGTAAGTTATATACCCATGCAAACAAAACACACGTTTGCATAGGTGGGAAGGGTTCTATTTTCCACAAATAGCAAAGGTCTGTCGTTGCAATAATAAGTACTTTCTTCAAAGCGAAGAACATGAGCTCAATTGAAACTAACAGCACTTCATCAACTAGGATGGGAGGTGGGGAGGGAAGATGGGATTAATAATGCCTTAAATTCAGCAGGCAGGATACAGGTGTTCTCTTTATTCCTGGAAGCTTTGGTAGGTCATGCAACCTGACTCAGCTTTCACCATGTTCTCACTTTCCATTACTGTCATCCAAGTGTAGGATTTATGTCACCATTTTCTGTTATTTCCCCTTATCTAATTATTCACCAAGTTTCACTGAGTCTTCCCAGGTAAGGGCATCTCTGACCCAGGCTACCATTAGAATGTGAAGAATTAAAACAGAAGGAAGACTTTCTGATGTTAATGATGGATATATGAGAACTTTGCCTTTACCAGCAGAAAAGGAACACATGGACCAAACTCACCATAGGTATCAAAATGTGCTCGAATCAGATATTTTTGTATGCATTTAAAAGTTTGCATCAGTGGATGAAATTGAATGAACTGTATATGTTTCAAATGGCTTGATTTGAAATCCTGACTATAACATTGTGTAAACAAATAGAGAATATTTATGCATAAAGTAATAATTTATCTATAAATTTGTAAATTTTTGGTTTGTAGGAAAGCCAGAAAGGATTTACTATACTCACAGTCAACCATGCAGCCATATGAGGTTATTATTTGAGGCAACTTTCTGGTAAACACTTTCTCTGAATTATATTATAGTAAAAAGTTACTGTATTTTTAGAAGGATACCATTTACTCAAGGAAGTGCATTAAATTACCTTAATTTACCATGGACTCAGCATAATAAAAACCAGGGACAACAAGACACTAGTTGTTTTTATTTCAATAAGATGACGGAGTATGGTCTCTGGAATTCAGATGATCTTTTTTAATACTTTATGTGTGTGACTATGAAAAAGATTACTTTTTGAGATATACTTCCAAATAAAAGTTTGAAAAGAATGTTCAATGTTCCGATCTAAAAATTCTTTACTCCAGAGCTCTTAGGGTACATTGCTTAGCCCAAAATTTTCCTGAAGGACGCTAAATTAGGTAGACGAAACACAATTCCAGTTCCTGATGACCCTGATCTAGAGGAATGAAAGTAGGGGCAGACTTCAATCCTAACATTTTGTTTTGTAGCCATATATCTTCCATAGTTGATAGTAAATATTTGGGACCACATTCACTAGAATATCATGAAAACTCATATAACAAATAGAGTTCTGACACCAGGATTTATCCTGTTATTTGGAAATGCAAAATAGATACAATAACTTGCTGATAACTCAGGGCAGAAAAATAGTATCAGAAATTTATTAGACCACTCTGATTAAAGAGAAATAGTTGATTGACTTGGTAAAAATTGAATATAATGATTAAAAAAAGAAGTCACTTGATGAGCAAATCCTTTATAGACTATGTTATTTACATCTTAAAATAGGTTGTGAACCTTGAGGAACAGTGAAGGTTTTGACAGTTTGAATAGGCAGTGGACAAACAAAATTATCTATGGACTACAACCTGTGTGCACCACTAAACTAAATAATGCATAGATGCTTCCTGTCTTTTCCAAGAGTGCCATCAAACCAAGTTTTGACATTAGATTAATAAGGTAAATGCATTAATTTATTCTTGCTGACATTGATGTATTTGTCTCAGTCCCCAAATATGAAGTGTATAGTACCTGATACATTTTTTTTGCTGATAACCCTAGACATTTTCTCTTTCTTACTTGTAGTCACTAAGATCTAATGTCACACCCCATCTAGCACAATCCTATCAATGAAGCAATAACTATCTCCCTTTCACACCAATTCTATCTACTTCACATGGAATCATTTAACTTAGGCAAATGCCTTGTTAATAAGGCAAAACAGTTAAGTTATACCCACATACTTATAATAGAATCCCATTCACTCATATCTTTTTTATCTATTTTTTAAAAATGTGTGCGTGTTTGGACCTGTTTCCATGGTGTGCACGGAGGGCTTGTCTTCTCCTTACATCTACTGTCTTGAGACGAGGTGATCTTGCTCTGGGGCTGCACATGCACTTGCCTAGCTGGTCTGCAAGCCTCTGCATTATGTGGTGCTGGGGAACAGAGCTTTGGGTGGCAGGTTTGTCAACAAGTTCATTTAAATGCTGAGTCATCTCCCCAGATTCCACATATATCATTTGAAACCACAATTACCTTTTTTTTGGGGGGTATATAACAGGAAAGAGCACAAGTAGCCACATGTATTTCTTACATTTTATTTTATACTTCATAATAGGAACCTGACCATTCATAAAACTAGAATGCAAATAGACTGAAAATAAACCCCACTTGATGACTGAATAGCTTTGTGTCATGATTAATGTATGACTGATATTCTGAACAACATTACAAGGAAAATAAGAAACATATACCATCAGGGGAGTTTGCAAAGATTAGATGAGCTTTATAGGTGAAATTAATTCTTCATAAAATTAGAGTTTTAATCTGATTTCAAATCCCCCTTTTCCATTTTTTTTTCTTTGCAGTCTACAGAGAAGATGTAGGTTTGTCTTGTATTATTACCTCTGCTTGCCATGTAATGAAGTTTTCCTTTTGTTAAAGCTTTCATTATGTCTCTCATTTAGTTTAAATTATGAAGGGAAACTTGATGAACTTTGAAACTGAAATATTAAACTTTTATTTATGCTTAGTCAATACCTTACTTTCTGGATCAAAAATATAAAAACTCTACATCTAAAATGAACTAAGAAACAGATGATTTTTTTTACTAGTCTGTAATAGAATATAGAAAATTACAAGTCTCCACTTTAAAAACCACTCCTCACTTTCATTTAACCCCCAAATATATTTAGTGTAACTGTTGGGCAGAAACCCAGGAATTGCTTATAAGTACCTTGGGAATAGCACACACATCAAGAACTCATTGCTGTCAATATTATCCCTCTATGAAGAGGCATGGTGAACAATACAGAACACTAAACACAGGTTTCAGACAAAAGATGAACAAGGTAATCAACACTACATTGATAACTTAGGACATATTTGCTATGTAATGTGCAATTTATGCTGTATTTTTTGCATGTGATACACTAGAAAGGCTTAGATATTATCTAAAATTTGAGAACTCAAAATATTATAAATTAAAATATTACTTTCAAAAATATGTTTTGTTTAATTATATGATGATTTGACATTGTAAAATTAAAGACTATTCCCAGTAAAAGACTATTTCCATTTCTAAGATTCTATTAGAAATTCCATTGGCTATTTCTCATAGTGATCCTTTTGAAAAATTGAAATTACTGGGTTATAGTATTATGAGAGTTGTATTTTACATGATGTTGTAATTTAATGTTTAGCATTTTATGTATTTTAAAGTGTAATGTTATAATAAATAACTGAAAGGTATTTCAAGCAGTATCCAGAACACAATGACCTTTACTCTGGAACCTTAAATACAGATAAATAAGGTTTCTCTGTGATAGATAAAGTAAACACATATTGGAATTGACCAGAGATATGTAAAATCATTTCAAATAAACTGAAAACGAATGGGAGCTCAAACATGGTTGCAACTGCATTCATAAGAGTCATTCTTAACTCTGCACATTTGAAATCCTCTTTGAGCTAACATCTGTAAACAGCCTGGCTTGCCAGGGTTTGTGGCTTTTGAACATTTTCTCCTCATTCTTCAGACTTATCATATGGTAGCAATTTGTCAGGCTCTACTTTGCCCAAAATTTCTGTATAGCAATATGTGCCATTTCATATAATATTTTTTTCAGTTGGTTTCAACATTTGTGCGCTGGAGAAGTCTCAAGGTTAGAATGTTAGCTATGGGGATCGTGGAAATGAGATGGAAAAATGAATATCCCAGAATAGAGCTCCTGTAGGAGCTCTATTTAAATTAGAGATAGTAAGTCCTATTTATGCCTGTGGTTCTGGTGTAATTATTTAGGACCCTCTATTACTCCCGAGTATCTCAATTGGCACTAAAGTATATGGCTGCCCAGTTTAAAGCTAGCCCAAACTTCCTCAAGGCTCATCTGTATCTTGGAATCTGGCACAGCATCATGATTTTATCACAGCCACCGTAGTCAGACATGTGTCTATGTATATAAGAAGAACAACAAATGTCACACTCCATTAATACTGAATCAATTTACAAAGTCAATGATATGGACACATTTTCAGTACTCAAGCCCCTTTTCACTTATCTGACACTGGGGTATAGCAATAACATGTTAAAGCCAGAAGAAGAGAAGGTGGCTGGCTTCATTAGATGGTAAACTCTTACTCGACCTACCTATGAAAATGCATAGTAGAGAGAAAAGGAAGAAAACTGAGTATGCACACATATCTACCTTGCTCTCTCATAAATCAGCATTTTAGCTAATTACATAGATTTATCTGATTTTTCCTTTTTTGTGGCACGACTGAGGGTTAGAGGAACATGGTGGTGAATAAGCTGTGTAGATGTGTGGTCACTTGTGAAGACCAAAGTCAATTCATTGATTTTTATACTTTGACCATTCTAGTCACGATCTGTCGTTTTTATTATCTTAGATAATATTTTGTAGGTTTAAGATTATAACAGAAAATTTTGGTATAATTATGTACATATCTTTTTTCTCAGGGCTCTGGTAATGGACACCTAGACTAGTTTCATGGCATGAGTAATACAAAATCCTATCATCATACTAATCTCCAAATATAACATATTCTCTGTGTATCTTCATATCTACCTGCATATACAGGCAAGGTAGTTTATGGGAAATAAAGTAAGCTCTGAGATAGACAGAAAAGGGTCAAGAGTAAGATGATCAAAATATCTCCGTGGCATCCAGTCACCAAACCACTCATCCAGACATAAATATCACACATTCATGGAATGCAGAGTCTCCAGAATCTGTTTTCCATGCTCAAAACATTAACAACCAAGTTCTGAGAGAAAGTGATCTTATCAAGGAGCTTTCCTTGTTTGGAGGACTGACATGGAATGACCTCACCTTCCTCATCTGACTACCTTCTTCAAACTGAGCTAGGTAGCCACTCATCCATTTTCTAAGGCTGGACTTCAGAAATCATAATAGATATTAGAGGCAACCTAAAACTTTTGAAAGTGAAAATCAGTCTTTACCTAGACAACTATGCAGAGCAGACACTGCCAAATAATTCATAAGAGTGAAAAAATTGGATATATTTTAATATAATAGGAGAATAAGTGACTTAAAACATGAAAATCTGTGAAGATAATGAAATTTCTATGTATCCACCGATGTGGAAATATACTCATTTTACTATTAAGCTTAAGTGCTACCAAAACAGTACTTGGGTTAAGATATATGGAGATGTACACATACTGCATTCATATATAGATGAAATCACACATACATAGTCACACCCTTAGAATAGTATATGCCAGTGACATAGGAACTTATCTCTGCACTGAGGGAGTTCATAATAATCTTAATTTTTTCCTAATCTTTATGTCTATGTCCCTTAGTTTTAAATTTGTAAACATTTTACTGCTTCCCAAAATGTCAAAAAAAAAAAAAACAAAAAAAAAAAAACAAAAACAAAACACCAAACCCTGCTCTTTAGAACGTTTTCACTATTGCATGCTGGATTTTCCATAGTTAGAGGAAAAGTTACCCTAACCATGGAGTGTGTTTTGTAAAGTCCATACCAAATTTTCCATCTGGATAATGTAGTTCATGAAGGTATCATTCAGTGCAGATTTAGGATCAAGAAGGAATCATGAAGAGTCAACACAAGACTAGCTCATTTCCCTCCAAACTCATCAAAGAAGGAACGAGTTAAAATTACGTCGTATTTAGACGTTGATGACTGATGAGTGTGTTGTCACTTTTAATGAATCTGAATTCACAAACCAAAGCTAGAAACAGATATTATTTCCCTATTGGAGATTAAGAAATGTGAGTTTAGGTAATGATATCCTTTTCCATGAGCCAGACTGGGAGTTGGCTTTGAAATCTGAGCTCTTAGCCATGACACTCTCGTATTTACACAAATTATACATTGAGTATTCCAAAGCTCAATTCCTTATTTCAAAACTGTGGGTAGTAGAGAAAGTAGATTAAATTCCAGATGCCACTTCCATGATTGGCCTAATGATATATTTATATCATAGTCATTTCATTTCTAAAACAGGATAATAAAGGATAAGCTACAGCTTTCTATATGGTTAGATTTATAACACAAAGCATGGGATCTTAAGTAAAATCTTTAGCCTGTATAACTAGAAACAAATGATTCATAATTGTAATCCTTCCCTCATTTCTGCTCATGCAACAATGCCTCCTTCGTGTTCTTTGTCTCATAACACAACACGAATTCTGTAGCACAAGAAAGAAAGCTGATGCACATTCATTTGTAGGAACTGAATAGGCATAAAGGAGCAAAGGCTAGAACAATATTGGCAGAAACTGCTGAGACTCTTGAGAGACCAATAACTCATGAATAACAAGTCTGCACTAACAGCTTTAATGACTGTTCTAATGGTTTAATGGATAGTACTTTAATGGGATTTCTACTACAATACTTCTGAAAGCTTACCTCCAATAAATCTGTCATTAATAAAAAGCTGGATTGTTTTAAACAATAGTTTACTGAATTTGAAAAGAAAGAAACTATGCCAGTTGCCATCCTGTATCACTGTTCTCACCTTGAGTAATCTGAAAGCTATTGAGAGACAGATGGGTACATGGTCAAAATATGGACTGCCAGTGAGAGAGGTAGGGTGACATTAAGAGAGTGTTGTAGACCTGAGGCAAAATACACATGTATTTATGGGCATCGATAAATGTAGAAAAAGGTCACTGCAATTTAAAAAGAACTAAGTGATCTCTGAAATGGAAGACAGCTGAAGTTATCTGAAATGTCCTACTGAATTATGTTTTGGAAGAATTGAGTTTAATGAATAATCCTGAATTCCAAACCGTGGCTGTTTTTCTCTGTCTATGTCACAGCTTCTCAGTTATGACTTCTTCACTCTGGAATACTTCTTGACTGACAGAAATTTCTAGTGGTCTATGTTTTCTAAAATTTGAAGGTGCATTTCAAATCCCGTTCTTCCAGTATCTTCTCCAAACAGATGCACATGTGCTGCTCACACATTATAGGATATGCCATCCTTTTGGCAATTAGCTAACTATAGCCTAGCAGTTCTTCTTTTAATGTTGCTTGAATACATAAGTATATCTTTGCTGCTGTTGCTGTTGTTGGGGCTGGATCTTCCACTGGATCCCTGGCCGACTTGAAATTCATTATGGTGCTCAGTGTGGTTCTGAACTCATGGTACTCCTAGGAGCCTTGCCTTCCAAGTAGTGGAATTATAGACCTGTTCTATCCCCCTTTTCCACTAATCATAACTTATTATTTCATTTCACAGTGTTTTACACTTCTGCCTCTCTTGCAAAGTTATAAACAGATATATAGTCTAGAGTACGCCTTTGTCATTTACAAAAGAGCCTTGCTAGTACAGGTGCTCATAGAAATACAGGTTAATATAACTTATACAGTCTCATAATTTTGTTTTAATTTCCATACAGTTTTTTAGAAATTGGAAACTCATTTCTTGGATAATTATACTTTTCTAACCTGACTGTTAAAATCTTGACAAATGGCAAACCTGTGCTATTAAATCTGACAAGTATAAACTCACCAATATCATAGCATTTCATATTGATTATCAACACAATTGAAGATAGTCTGATATATTTTTAAAAATTGAACAAGGCCTAGTAGGTTAAAATATTTTAAATATTCTCAGATCCAATGTTTGATACATCTAGACAGATAGAAACTTCCTTGGAGTTTTATACATGTAGTTTTATGGGTAATATTACTGTAAAATGACTTTCCTTACTAATACTCAGAGCCATTGCCCCTCTCAGCAACAACATACAAGAAAAACAACAAAAACTTGCTACCTTTCATATAATCCATAACCCCCTATCTCCTGGACTGGTCCAGCAGGCCCACTGAGGAGGACTCCCAATGCGTTGGGGACAGGGAGGAGGGAAATGAAGGTACCATCATAAGACTTGCTCATACAATGTATCTAATTATAGACAATAAATATGAAAAATTTTACTAATCATACTCCCTATACCTGACTTTATCTAAAATTCCCAATATTTATTAACAGGGTCTGCATTTACAACCCAGAATAAGACAGATTTCCTCCAATT
Source organism: Zapus hudsonius (assembly GCA_004024765.1). NCBI lineage: Eukaryota > Metazoa > Chordata > Mammalia > Rodentia > Dipodidae > Zapus > Zapus hudsonius. The sequence continues at coordinate 50,755 of PVHP010000305.1, read as the reverse complement.
TCATGACATGTTTTGACAGCACACAAAACACATAGAGGCTAACCACTCCTTAAGGTAGTAATGCAGACAGAGTAAGACACATAACTGACATGCTCTACAAGATACATATCCCCTTTCAAGAAAGATATTTAAAAATAAGAATAGCACCTTAACCAGTGATTTATGATAAAATAACCTAAAAAAGATCCCTAGGATACTTCAATTTTCCATACTTTTTCTACAGGCATGTATTTGATCCAACTAAGGGACTGTTGGCTAAAATTATAGCATGCAATACTATGCTTGTTAACTACTGCAAAGCATACAGAAATGTTAGGAAGTTCTGCCAGAGAAACATAATAAAGAACAAATGTTCCCTAATCTTATTTTATATACATTCAAGTAACAGAATATGAGAAAAAGAAAACCGAATTTTCTCTAAGACAGGCCCAAAAGCCTAAGAGTATGAAGGATTTATTTTTCTTTCTAAGGAATTAGCAAATACAGACTTTGAAGAGCAGATTGAGATCCTTGCTAGTACTCTAACAACACTGGTTTACTGGATTTCTAAATCCCTGAATTTAGGGAATGTTATAAGATTAAAAAAAAACTTTCACTGCATACATGGTAAATATAAGTATAATAAACCCAAGTCCTAGCAAAGTAAAACAGCTAGTTATTATGACTTTGCACTAAAGTTTGGCAAAAAATAAAGAAAGAAAATAAAAGAAAAAGAAAATAGGAAAACCTGACAAAACCATAACACTTAGAATAAAAGGACTAAGATGATACATCATTCATGTTTTTGCCTCCAGAGTCTAGCAAGGTACCTGGCACATACTAAGAATCCAGAAATATTTGTTGTGTGAAATTATATCAATATAAAGCTGGGAAAGACAAAGGCCTCTCACAAAGCAGCCATTAATGGGCTCAAAGTTGTTTTAAACATACCTAACTGTTTTCAAATTGATCTTTCCTGGTCTCTAGGATATTTGAAAGAAATGAGTAGCTTTACTTCACAGAATTCATTTGTCTATTCTCTAACAAAAAAAAATATAATCTTTGGTGTGTGCTATTGCAATTGGTTGCTGTGGCAACGATTACAGATCAAACACAAAAGGATTATATGCCTTTTCAAGAACAAATGATACCAAGAACAGATGTTGTCTTAAGGAAACAAGGTGTTTTTTTTTTCATATAAATATTTTTATGTAAAGTGGCAGAAAGAGAAATACCAATACAGCTAGTCTTTGTGAAAGTTGCTGGTGGGTTTTTCAGTCGAGGAAAAGAGAACATTTCCCTTATAAAAGTTGGATCTGAGACAGGAATTCCCCAGGTCTTAATACTTTATAGACAAGGAGGCAATGGGTAAAGGAAGTTCTAAGTCAGTATCCTGCTGCTTCATTTTGTAAGGGAAGCAGCTTTCCTAGTGAGTACAGAAGTGGGATCAGAAAGCTTTAGTATATGATTGTTACAAGCATCCTTTAAAGTGGATCTTGCAAAGACCAGATTCCCCTCTTTGATGTCCCACTGTGATGTTGCCCTCTCTTGCCTGCAGATGTAGGCCCTGCCTCCCCTATTGGTATCTTTCAGGGTCAAGTCCAGAGGTGACTAAAGTGACTGAGAAAGTATAATTGGTATAGTTAATGAGCATTGGTATATGGCCTCCATTCCTCCTAATATCCTGCCCAATATAGGCTTACAAGAAGAGCCAAAGGTGGACCCTCCATGTGGCAAAACTACTGCCTCAGAAGTAGCTTCCTTTAGAAGCAGTCATATTATAACTTAGCAACACATCTTTGCTTGTGACTCAGTAAACTATCTGTCTTGCCGTCATGTGACTATGGTCAAGTTTGAAAAAGGGAGAAACAAAGAGCAAATCATATCTCCCATCTTTCTTTTTCTAAATTCATACAGAATTCATTCTAGAAATATTAAACATGCTAATCAGGGTTATCTTTATCAACAAGATACTTCTACTCTGAGGAAGTTTACAAGTGGAAGAAAATAAAAAGGTTTTCTTCCCCTCTATCACTATGGATTTCCTGGAATATATCAGAACCATATCCCCATACTGGTGGTAAAATATAAAGTTATCTTCTGATTATAACATAGCATTGTGGGACCCTGCTGAGAAGCATGGAGGACACAGGGTTCAAGCAAAGTTGAGACTGGCCTGGAACCCCAATAATCTCATCCTGAGACTGGCTGGAGTTCGGCTGACTACTTCCCGCCCCAACCTCCAGCCACCTGGTGGGCCCAAGCAAACCCAGATAGGCAAATCAAGGCCTGAGTTTACTGGAGTTCACATAATTCAGCTATGAGGTAATAACAAGGCCAAGGCAATGAGAAAGTCCTTCCAGCCAATCCTTTCATGAGATATCCACAGGCCACTCTGCCCTTGCCAATCACTTTGTCGCTCAGCCCCCACCTTTCCTTTTCCTTCTGCATAAAAGTACCTTCCCCAACCTAATAAATGAGCTGTTCACTGCAATTGTCTCCCGGTGTCTATGCCCTTCGTTCTCACACTGTTCCAAGACTCTGCCCACCCAGCAGCTCCATGGATGAACGGGGGTGTTAGTGCGCAATGACCTCCCAAGAAATCCATGGACCCACAACTCATATCTTTATACTAGTAGTAAAATACAAAGTTACTTACTGAGTTTTTCACTTTAAAGGGGATAAGATTTATATGTAAATGATCTTTAATAATAAAGTAATAAATAACAAGGATAGATAAAATGGGTACGGCTCACAGTTGTAACTCCAGCACTTGGAAGGCTAAAACAGGAAGTTTACAATGAGTTAAAGGCCAGCCTGAGTTATATAAGGTGAGACTCTGTCTCAAGCAAACAAACAATGAACACAGAAAACCCAACAAATATATATATATATATATATATATATATATATATATATATATATATATATAATAGATTGCTAGTTGTCTCAAGTTAACTTGACTTTAAGATCTCTTACAATAGTTTTTTTGCCCATTTTTCCCTTAAAATGTTTTCATTTCTTTACCTTGGGAATCTACTTAGAAAACATCAACTGTCACATAATGATATTATATATGAAGTTCACTGAGTGACCTCAGCCCGATCACCTATGGCCCTGAGAATGTCTTCTGTCTAGTGAAATAACAGAGGTTGATTACATTCAAAGGTTTTAGGAATCCTCAACTACAACTCTATGGAGGAAACTTTGTTAACCTCTGTGATTTGAGGTCTTTTCTTTTCTTTCTTTCTTTCTTTCTTTCTTTCTTTCTTTCTTTCTTTCTTTCTTTCTTTCTTTCTTTCTTTCTTTCTTTCTTTCTTTCTTTCTTTCTTTCTTTCTTTCTTTCTTTTTCTTTCTTCCAGGAAATAGGAGAATCCCTGAACTATGTCACCAAGGATCAATAGAGGGAATAGAAAAGAAGGGAAAAAGGAAATCAATGCCCACTAGCACAGCAACATTCACCATCTCCAAAAATGAGGCAGGAAATTCTTATGTCTCAGCTGATGACAAGGAGGTCCATTAATCACAGTGGGAGGGGTGGGGACTAAATCCCCCCTTACCTAGAAGGTACCCTAATTCCTTTGATTTTGAAGGCAGGTTGCATCCCAATGCTCATTAACTTTACCAATTATACTTTCTCAGCCACTTTAGCCACATATGTACTCTTAAAAATACCAATAAAGGAGGCAGGGTCAACATCTGCAGGCAAGGGAGGGACAGCAGAGAGGGGAATATGGTCTTTGTAAAGAGAGCTTTGTAACAATCATATAATCAAAATCCAGACAAGAAAGAAAATCTAAAAAGGTGCCTATGTCTAATCACGTCCCTGCTCTGGGGCTTCTGCCTGGTTTGCAGCCCATTAAGTCATAAGAAATAAAAGCTGAAGGTTACAGCATGCAAAGCCACCACCATAAAACCTTAAGAAAGAATGTGCACAGGCGAAGAGTTTGGACTCTGCCATCTTGAAATATGCCAATTATCCCACTGACATCAAAGCTACAACCTTATAGTCACTTAGCAGTTTTTTAATGAAACAAAGTTGCAGAAACATAAGGGAGGATTTTTCATAGTTGAGTAGAGTTTTTAAAAAATATTTTATTTATTTATTTATGAGAGAGGAGAGAGAGAAACACACACAGAGAGAGAGAGAGAGAGAGAGAGAGAGAGAGAGAGAGAGAGAGAGAGAGAGAGAGAGAATGGGCATGCCAGGGTCTCCAGTCATTGCAAATGAATTCCAGACTCATGCACCACCTTGTGTATCTGGCTTTATGTAATAGGGACTTGAACTCAGGTCATTTTGCTTTGCAGGCAAACACCTTAACCACTAAGCCATCTCTCCAACCCCAAATGTTTTAAAAAGCTCAAGAGGAAGGATTACATTATATAATTTTCATAGATGTATGTAGCTTAATTTATTGTAGTGAATAAGCTTTCCTTCCATCCTAGATCTTATCTAAATACTACTCGAATGTGATTTGAAATCTGTGGAGAAGAGGCTACTAGCTCTTTTAATGTCTTCAGTTTTCCTTTGCATCGAGTATCATCAGTTATTCCGTAATTTCTGCTCAATTTAAAATGTCAAAATAAGAATAAGTAAACGCTAACTTTCCCCACTGAGCGTTAAGACTATGTCTCTAAAAATATGAATTTGCTCCTCTTTCTTCTTTTGTACATTTCCAATGGAAGATAAAGACCATTTATATTACAGGTAGCTGCAGAAAAAAGGTAGCAATTGGGATGAACTGTTATATTTCCTTGCTTCCTTTTCACTATCTTTTTTTCTTTTTTAACTTGTTTTGAATTTTTTAAGTCGATATTTTTATTGTCCCAAATTAGATACTTTGTCCTAGTAATTGTTTTGAATTTTTGATACAGGATCTTACTCCATAGCCTGGTCTTGGCCTGGCAAGTGCTAGGATTATAGAAATAAGTAGTCATCACTAGTTAACTTTAAATAAGAATAAAGTGGTGGCACATGCCTTAACCCAGTACTTGGGAGGCAGAGGTAGGAGAGAGGATCACCATGAGTTTGAGACCAGCCTGAGACGACATAGGGAAATCCTGGGCTAGAGCAAGACCCTACCTCAAAAAATCAAAATGAAACAACAACAAAAAAGAATAATATAGATATAAAGAGACAGTATAAGTCTAATTTTTTTACCCAAAGCAAATATGCCTATTTTTTTACTTTGTTGAAAGAATGTCTCTCACATTGAAAAATAAATGAAATAAAGTTATATCAATCAGAAATTTGAGTCAGTGTCTCTTCTGGGGTTCACTGGAATGTCATGTACATACCCTCAGAAAATTAATAGTTAGAGGATATGTCCACAGGGAAAATTATTTATAAGGGTCATAACATGATCCATACTCTAGACTTTCTAGCTCTGTCAAGTAATAGCTGTGTGACTTTGAACAAGTTGTCAACTTCCCTGTGTTCAGCACCTTCTCCTGTAACATGGGAATACTAATAAAATCTACATGTAAATACTGAGGAAATTAATATATGCAACTTCAAGGATAGCTTCAAGGACAGTGGGGCACATTACAACTGCTCTTCAGTTCTTTGTTGGCATCATTTTCTTGAAAAGTACTATCTATACTGCGAGCTTTGTAGAATTTAAGTGTTAGTATGATAATATTAAGATCCCAAGTAAATTAAAATTTAAAAAAAGTGATATAACGAAAATAGCCTCAAATAGTTTTGAACAGAAAGGAGAGTTTCAAAGCAAGGGAAGGAGAAATAAATCAAGGTCTCTATGAACCTGTACATGGAGCCTGGACTGATGAATGCATGCTCTATAAGGAAATATACTAAGCAAGTGAGAAATAATAAAGTTTTGATCACACTGCGACTAAACTATAACCACAGTCATTCAATCAACACAGGAAAAGCCATTGAGACAGAAACCAAGGATTTTCGACACAAGAACCCCTAAACTCGCAACATTAAAGCAGCCTTATTACTCACCCACCACAACTCAGGGAACTGAGCGGAAGAGGGGGGCAGAAAGATTGTGAGAGCCGTGGTGGGGGAGACTGTCCAGAGGCATGGCACCCCTCAGTAACAACACACTTGGGCCAGGAAGACTGGGATGAGTACTAACATTTACAGGATCCCTTGCCACAAGGACTAATACAGACAGCCCACGGAGGAGGATATACAGCTGATCGGGGATGGGGAGGGGGGGGAATTGGGGAATTCGGGATAACAACGCATGGTTTGCCCACTAAATAATGTAATTCATTATGGACAATACATATATATTAAAAAAACTTTTTAAAGTCAAATACTTCAGTTGCTGCATTTGTGATGTTTAAAAAAATAATGTTTGTCAAGACACAGTGAAATTTGAAAATTCACACTGCCTCTCAATGCTTACAATCCCCACAATTTGTCCTCTGGGGACTTTCCAAACATGGTAGTGTGCTCAACCATTATCTTCCAAAACAAATGCCAACTGCTTATAAATAGCACCTAATGACAAATAACTTTGTAACTAACAGTTTTTAAATTTTAAAATAAATACATAAATACACAGTCATTCTTAGGATTGGGGTAGCAACAGACTCAGCTGCCTTGCCTGAACTTCTCATGAGAGGGTTATGCTCATGTCCTGAAAAGCTGTTCTCCTGAATACAAGCATGAACACATCCAGCTGGGCCTTAGGGTGCTGCAGCTTGCTCAGCACCAGGCATGGAAAGTGATTTCTCTGACCTGAGAATCCCATGCTGCCAAGATCATTCAAGACTGAAGCAGTTTTCTGCACCTCACCTCACAGCAACACAAATGATAGATCAGTCTGTGGACCACTGAGCAAGCCAGGCTTCTTGTCTTCATGCCTCTGTCAGGTGTCTTACATTCAGAAAAAAGAAAAAGAAAAAGAAAAACAAAACAAAACAGAAAAACCTCCAGGACGCTCCAGCACATGCCTTCTATACTGTCTCACTCACAATGGTTGAATTTTTATGCATTTTTCCTCAGAGGCTATAGACCTATCTAGGATTGAACTTATTTCTTGTTCTTTTTTCCTGTACTGTATTAAATCTTTGTAAAAAAGATGAATGCATCCAAACAGTTCTTATATAAATAAAGAAATTGAAATTAGGGGAAATACATATGTTTAGAGACATTGAAAATGAATCTTAGAGATACCAGGATTTTTATTCATCAGTAAAAATGTGTTATCTTCTAGATATTTTTCTGGATCTTTTTAATATGGAGATAATTTCCAGAAATGATATTTTATGTAAAATAGGAAAAGAACTCTGCTGACATCATAATTCCCCCTCCATCCTGGTCATGACTCACTTTTCCTAAATGCTTCCAATGTTTCAAAACAAATGAAAGGAAGTTTTATGGAAGGCAAAATAACTCCCAGGGGGAAACAAAATAAATTAAGTAACTATTAGGTAGGCCATGCACAATGAAATCAATAATAATAAGGATCTCTACTGTCCTGAGAACAGCAGAGATGGGCTCCCAGTGCCAATCATGTATTTATCACTATGGGCTCAGGAGCAGCCACTCATCTCATCTTAAATAATGGAACCAAGGCAAATGGTTCAGGGTTTAAGCAGCACAGCTACTAATTGGCCGAGTTACAATCTGAACCATGTTTTCTCTGACTCTACAGCCCTTTCAGGCATCCGATGCAGTGCCACTCAGTGTGAACTCATATTCTGCCTCTAAAATCGTGACTTCATTAAAAAAACGAAACTTTAAACAAGTGGTTTCTTTCTTTATCTTGTGATGCTCTCTATTGAAGTTCAAAGCTTGCCTTGGAACTGTAAACTCTTCAGCATCTGCTATTTCCTGAGAGGCTTAAGTTCCATATGAAATATCGCCCAATGGTGTTCAATAGCCAATTAGTTATGGGGAATTTATATGAGAACAAAGAAAGGGAAAGAGAAAGCTAGAATTCTACAGATTCCCCGGAGGTTTAGTAGGATCACCAGAAGTGAACAATACGAAATTCAGGTCTGAAATATCTAAAACCTGATAGAAAACTTCATGTTGCTAGGGAAACTTGCCTGAGATTTTCCTAAGACAATAAAACGGGAGAAAGAACATGGACTTGAAAAGTGCACATAGAAGTGAGCCCTGAAACCTGAGAAGCTGGCTGTACTCTAGGCTTCTAATAAGCACAGAAGCTCAGAGAGAAGGAGACTAGTTACAGACACACTGATTTGGCATGCAGTGGTTCTCCTGAGGTGAGCCTCTGAACTGAGCCTTTTTGTCCTGCAGGATTGGTTTGCAAGATGCAGAAAGGTGGCCAGTTGGGTCAGAATCTGCACCTTTACATCTCTGCTGCTGTTGTGAGGTTGGTCTTAAAGACGGCACAAAGAAAGCATCTTCTCAGATTGTCAATTGGCAAGCCATCCTCCCTGTAAAAGCCACCCTGGGAATTTTAATCAGTAGGAGTTAAATCCGAGGGGTCTGCATTAAGATGTGCTCACTTCTGTACTGTCTTCAAACAATAGCAGTCTATTTTCTTTGAAAAAAGGAAGTGAAATCAAGCTTCACTGTTGATAGGCCAGGTGGGGATGTCGATTGGGAAAAGCAGCGCTTCTCACAGAAAGACACTCTTTGTTCTGATCACTTCTGTTGTTGGTACTAGCAATTTTGACCACAACAAAGACTTTCTGTGAACTGTAAATTTACTTCGAAATTGATCCAGACATACGCTGTAGCTTATCATCTGCCATGCATCCAGTGGTGAGCCCCTTACTGTGTGGCCAAGAACACGATGAGAAGCTGTTACACCTGACCCTGAGAAGCTGAACCCAGCACGTGGCTAGCGTGCCAGAAGAGCAAAGAGGAAGGCCTAATTGTGTAGCCTTGAACTAGCAAGCTTTCTTCTTCATTTCCTCATTCATTTTTTAACTGGCTTCAGTAAATCCCTCAGTGTTTGACCAATGACAGGTAGAGGACAGGGTTTCACTGATTCTAAGACACATTGCTGTACACATTTCAACACCACTGTGATTGCCATACATCTTAAAACTGATGGCAGATTACAAAGTAGCAGGTAAAGAAATTAGGACTCAATATGAGAAGCAGAAAAAAGCCTGTGTTCTTATGGAAGAGGGAAATGACCCCTGGCTCCTAAGCCTACTGTTTCTCATATTACATAGTAAATCCAGCCATTCGTCAACCTCAACTTGGATTATTCCAGCTATATATATATTTTTAAATGAAATTTTTTCACTAAAAGGCACTTATTTTATCATCCTATTACATAAACAACAATAAAAATTTGTTTAAATTAAAAAAATAGCCAGACATGGAGGTGCATATGATAATCACAATATTCTGGAGGCTGAGGTAGGATGATCGCTATGAGTTTGAGAACATTCTGGGATGCAGAGTGAGTTCTAGGTCAGCCTGAACTAAAACACTCTATCTCAAAAAACCAAAACAAATCAATAAGGAATAAAGAAAAAACAAGAGGTCTTTATGGCTCATTTTCTACTCTTTCATTTTTGCATAAGGGATGAAAATAGATCTAGCAGCTATTGCTTTATTTTAGGAAAACTGAAGAGACAACTTTGTGAAATATCCAGCACATTTGAAGGTAGAAAAAAAGCAACACAGCCCTTTTGTGTCTGTACATATGCTGTTTGATTTCTTATTAACATCTGAAGAGTGCTCTGTGTGTCCACCCTCATGAGTTACACATAAACTGTGACCTAGCAGAAAGCAGATACACTAAGTGGTTTTTGCATTGCTAGTATATGGGGAGGGGTCTTACAAAATGTTTACTCATGATGGCTTTTTGTCTGTGAAAGTACTCTGGAAACATGATCAAATATACTGAGAGCTTGGACCTAGGAAAATGTTTTCTTTTGTGGTCACTGCTTTGATGACAGATGATGTTTGTCTCTACCATGAAGAAATACTATGTTTTCCATTGGAATAGACTAACTATCGAGAAAAGAAATATATCCTTGACATTCCACAGAAAACCACTGAGTATTTTTGGGTATGGTTACACAAGGCAAAGTGGTAACTAGGGCATTTACACAGAATTTTGGCAGAAATAATTTTATGTAGTAGAAGATTATGGTTCCAATGCTCTATAAACTCGAACTCAGTATGAAACACACAGAAAAACATTTAGTTCTCTAGAGAGTTAAGTCAAGATGGAATGAAGAAGAACATGACATGAGTTTTTAACTTGGTCTACCACATAGTAGGTGTCTAGAAAGTTTCTTAGAAGAACTCTGTCATGGTTTCATCCATGTGTCTCCCACAAAAAAATGAATGTGTTCTGAATGTGCCATCCCCAGCTGATGGCAGTCGGGAATTAGAACCTCATTGGAGCTGTGTTGTTGGGGGTGGGCTTATGGGGTTATAAGCCAGCTTCCCCTTGCCAGCGTTTGGACACCTTCCTGCTACTATTTACAGTGCTGTGGTGGAGGTGATGTCCACCCCTTTGCTCATGCCATCATTTTCCCTGCCAGGATGGAGTCTCTCTTTGGGTCTGTAAGCCAAATAAACCCATTCCTCCACGAGCAGTTTTTGGTTGTGTTCTTCCTATGAAGCAAAGAGAAAGTTAACTAACACAAACTCCATCGTCTTTCACATGGAGGGAAATGTGAGAACGTAGCTTTAGGTAAGAGAAGAAATACTTAGTTGATAAGTGGCAGAAGGGATCTAAGTGGTGAGATTGCAGAGGGGTAGATATAATTCAATCACATTTTCTATGTGTGTGAGAACAAATGCAGCTGGCCTGTCCAGGAGCAAGAATGAAGCTAATTCAGAAGAGCCAAAGAATGAGAGCTCCAGGGAAGACATCATGGAAACACTTCAGGCTCTGGAAGTCAGTGGAAGTCAGTCTTGACAAATGCCTGTCCTAGAAGCCTCATCCTTTCTAATAAACCACCCTTTCTTGTGGTTTTCTTTCCAAGATTTCTTTGGCTATAGTTACAAACAATGAATACAATCTAAATAGGATTTGTGTTCCTGTGTGATGGTTATGTTTTATTATCAACTTGACCTTATTAGTAATCTTGGTTGGGTCTCTGAGGTTGTTTAAAGGAAGGTGGCCATCTGGTAGAGGCAGAATGTAAGGAAGCTCAAAGGAGCTAGAAACAGACATCCCTTCCTGGGAAGGCAGTACAGGAAGGAAATTCCAGACTCAAGGAGTCAACAAGGCTGCAAAAGGGTTGTAAGACCTTGCCTTAAGGACTATATAAAGGGGGAGAAAAATCTCTCCTCTCCCTGCCTGTTTTGTTGGTGTGTGTATGGTGTTGGTAATATGTTTCTCTCTCAGCTTGGATCTATGAAAGGGAGCCAGCCTCTTTAGCCAGTATGGAACTTCCCCTGGATCTGTGGCTTCAAATAACTGTGCTTGGTATGGAGCTTCCTCTCAGAGGTGTGTGAGTTTACAACAGTGTGTGTCGGTGCTTGTTTGTGATGACTGTTATGATGTCTATCAATTGAATCTCAAATGTATTTCAAATGTATTTGTCATCAGAGGAAAGAGTAACAAGACATTGTCTTCTCTCCTTTTATAGATATTTTAAGTAAGGTGGTATGATGTTCTAGGTTAATTCCCATACTATATCATGATATTATGAAGTCCAAAATAGCAGGACAATATCATTCTGGTTGGCTTTGAGTGGTATCACAAAAATGCATTAGTAAATATTTTGAAGAGGATATTGAAACAAAAAACTTAAAAAAGATGAAGACAGGCAATTATGCTCTATTAATACCTAAACTGAAATTAATGACCTTTCTAAGAGTTATCAGTTGATCTTGAATCAAGTTTACCTTAAATACTCTTTTTAAAATGTAGGTTCTTAGGACTCATAGTTGACTAATTGACCTATCATGTCTCGGGTTGAGTCAAGGAATGTATTTTGTTTTTTGTTCTCCACTTGATTTTTTTTTATTGTCCATAATGAGTTACAATATTTAGTGGGCAAACAATGAGTGTTATGATTTTATATGTCTCATGCTTGGCTTGATCTCCATATGTAACTCAGGCAGGCCTTGAATTTGCAAACATCCTGTGCATTCTCTCTGCTTTGACTATAGACAAACACCACCATGCCATCCACTTAAGATTTTGTTTGGCAAAACATGCACATATTTTCTGATTTGTTCTAAAGTTTTATCAACATATGGCTTTGACAGTCCTTCCAACATTGATGAAGGATTTTATTCATTGAATGCTGGATGTTATTTTCAAACTGTGGCTACTCAAATTCTAGTAGGACTTTTCAGTCTCCATCTGAGAAAATGAAAACCCAAAGTGTTTATGATGATCTCCAGAAATGGGGTTACACTAATTCCTTGGGCTCTGTCTTTTAGCTGTCTTTGAGTCCAGTAATGGGGTTCAATTGTCTTTGCTCTAGTAAAGGAGGTCTATCATATGATCTAATTATACTCTGCTACAGTTTGGCCTGTTTCCTCCTATTCTGACCTCAGGTTGATGGCAAACAACTTTAATGTATTTAACCTCTGTTTTGGTCTTTGAATCAGAGCAACAAATTTAGCTTTCGTCTTAAATGCTATCTGTAAATAGTAATTTATAGTGATTATGCCAAAATAATGAGGTGGTTAAAGTAATATGAGTTTTCTTTCCCTCATTTTATTCACTGCAACCCAGTTAAGATTGATTCAAATTTATATGGAAGTTAATAAGAAAAAAATTTCCCCAAAGTGTTGCTCTAAAACATGACATAGAATCCTTAATCCTATTATCACAGATGAGCATAACACTTAAATATCTCCTTCATGGCTGTTCAGGCAGAGTAGAGTCAATTCATGCCCAGGGAGCTTTAATCACAGATCATCGTCAAGATAAACTGTAAAGACTCGGTGGGCTCTCCTGCCAATGGCGAAGGCTACTGGGGAGTTGTTAATGGGAACGTTGCCAGCATGCAGCTCATAACTGCTCAAGGAGTGCTTCTGAGCTAATGGCTAAATGAGATCATTAGAGTCATTTTCTATGGAGCATTGCTTGAGAAAGTCTATATTTAAATGAGCCCAGCTATTTCATTCAAGGGATACAACTGAAACCGCTTGAGTGATGCAAATATTATTAGTGGTTTGAAGTTACACTGGTGGAGAGTTAATTAGTAGCTTATTAACCAGTTGGCCTAAAAACATCTTTAATTTTTTTGACCTATGACATGACTTGTAATTACTGAAAAAGAATGAAAACAGAGCTATGAAGAAAATGTTGTACAACAAAGTATTTAACAATCCTCATGTTGACAATAAAGAACTGGATAGGAGTGTGGAAGTTTCTAGTTGGTGAGAACTGACCTTTAAGTAACAGCTTCTGTTGCCCAGGTGGCATTGCTCATTTGTCTTGTTATCTTTACTAAAACATTTTATATCCTCAAGCCCCAACCTAGAAACTACTAAAACTGTTTTAAAGGCTACTAAATAATTTAAAAAAGGAGTGTTACACTTTGAACAAGGAAGAAATACAAAGCTGAACATTTAAGAAAATAAGACAAACTAACCCAACACGAATTTCCCTCGATACTTGATGCAGAATAAAAGAAAATATGGCTTAATCAATAAGCAAGGAAAAAATACCTTTCTGTTCTCTCAACAACTTGACTAAGATGCTGGGGTATAAAATTTAAAACACAGTTAAGAGCAACCATGGATAGAGCACAGATATACTTTAATATCCAGTGCAATGACTAGAAATAAAACTGGGAATCTGGATGAAGTGGAACTCTAGAGGCTGAGGTCGAATGTCTCCAAGATTGTGGACTGCTAACATTTCAAGAGACTGATGCAAAATTGAAAAGAAAGCTAAATAGCTCAATGGCAGAGTACTTGGTTATTATCGATGGGAACATGGGTTCAAATTCTTAAGTCTGTCTCTAAAATTTGATTTTAAGAAGTTTTGAAGGCGGATAATCAGACTACCATAGGCCTTGCTGCCCCATATTCTCTTGCATGAAGTCTCCTCTTTGAGGTTTCCCCTGCATGTGATAGTCTAGAAAGTTCCATGGAAAGTTCATGTTGTGCAACCCCATTTGAGGCTGGTAAGCAACACTGAGGAAGCAGGGAAGGAAAGAGGGAAAGGAGTATTTTAAGATTCCCACTAAATAAACATATTTCTAGCACTTTCACATTAAATAACTCAGTAGATATATCTATTTTGGAATTTGGGTGTCTCTGGAAGCCCTCAAACTTCTGGAGTTTGAAAGAATTAAAAAATTTCATTGATAAATTTACATCTTATGCTAGATATAAATCTGAAGCCCAAGGATAATGGCAATCAGTTATCAGTAATTCATGAGCTAGTTTTTCATTGGTTCTAGTTGGTGTGGAAAGCTAAAAATGTCCAATTTTGTAGCATCGTCTAATAAATGCCACAGTATCCACATACACAAACATATACACACATGCACACACACACACACACACACACACACACACACACACACATACACAACACAGGCTTCACCAAGAGCTCACACAAAATATTTATGGACTTTGGTATTTTAATCTACTAACTAGTTCAATATGCCTTCTGAAATAGGCAACATTCTGGTACTATTGGGAATCTTATTTTACACAGAATAAGGTATGTATACAAATAAATAACTAAGTATTCTGGCCATGGAAAACAAGAGCTAAATTACTCACTTATTCCTGATAATATTCTTTTCAGTGAGAACCACTGAGCTCACATGAACCAATGTATTTGCATCTATTTACTATATACTACATATACTATATATACTATATACTACATAGCTATATACTACATAGCTATATACTACATAGCTATATACTACATAGCTATATACTATATAGCTATATACTACAAAGCTAAATGACTCAGAACATTTCATGAACCTAAAATAATAAAAAGATGAATTTTTATTATTGAATTTACATCGAAAAAATATACCACTTCTAAAATACAGCTACTATATTAATTTTTAAAATATTTTAAATTGTTAATTTATAAATATTTATATCAGACTCAGAGTCATATTTAAATGGAAAATAACAACATTAATTTTGAAATAAAAAAAAGCACAGAGAAATACATTTTAAAAGTCTTATCAGGATACACAAAGTGAATTACCTCATATTCCTGGGAGAACTTGAGGTTGTCATTTGCTTTCAACCTTTCAATGTGATCTGCAAGTTCCAAGATAGGTATTGGAGGATGGCTAGCCATACCTACAATGAAAGGAAAAACAACCACATTTGAAAACAAATTAAAATGTCAAATGTTTTAAAACACAGAGAATACTGTAGTTAGAAATGGCCTGAAAAGATGTGAGTAAGAAAGATGCTGTAGGTGTGAGGAAGCAGGCAGATAGTTTGGTTACTCAAAGCAGGACATGCTCTCGAGACATGGATGTTGGAGCCAAATAGAAAAGTCACCAAGCACAATCCCAAACTAACACTCCTAGTGTAAAAGAAATTGTTACTGTGATATGACTTGATGAGGTTAGCTAGCAGAGAAAACTGAGGCAGGTTTGATGTCAGCTTCTGCTTTGAGTAATTACAGTTATGTCATTTCAAATTCCTTCTCCTGCACTGTGTGAAATGGAAATTGTGTGGAATTAAATGGTGTAAAGTGAACTAAGAAAACAGAGTGAGGAAGGCCTAAAGGGGAAAGACAAGAAGCTTGATAGAAAACATAAAGTGACTTATGCATAATCAAAGAAAACTAACTTGAAAAATGAAGGTTACCAGGGTAACCGGAATCATCTGAACCTGCAAAGGAAATGATGATGTAAATAAAATAAAATAGAACAAATTTGTTTAAAAAATGAGATGGATAGCCTGATACACTTCTGAAAAAGGAATAATAAAAATGCACTTTTTTTCAGGATTCACCATACATTGTGACTAGATCAAATCACTTTAGTATTTCACAAACCTGTAAGGTGACTGACATTCACATGCAAACATAGATAGAAATGACATGCACCACAGCTCACTGACGGTAATCACAGACAACACATCAGACATCAAACGGAACTGCAAAGATGTTTGCACTCGGAGCAGATTGTAGAGGTTGGGGTTGCAGCATTTGTGTAGACATTCATAAAGGCCACACTAACAACTTGATGCTATTTTGTCCCAGGTCCCATTATTCAACCCCCAGAAAACCTACAATCTCCTGCAGGTGTAAGCATCTTTGTCCATTAACAGGAAATGAAATCAGGAAGGTGATCACATGGTGAAAACACAAGGAGGGAATGAATAGAAGAAAGAAAGCAGAGATGGGGCTGACACATCTTAGTTCAGTCTGCCAGCTGAAGACATACTAATTTATTTTATCAGTTTTGTCATAAAAATGCTGTTATTTTTTATGATTCCCATGTCATTTCAATGTCCTTTCCCTAGTCACATGATTTGCATTGTTTTATTCAGATTGATTTCGCAAATGCATCCCGAGAGAGAATTGCTGACTCAGCTCGGAAGAGAGGCAAATGGCAGCTGGTTGGAGATCTCTGAACTAGCATGTCTCCAGGGAAGCTTGTGAAGCAGAAAGGTGAGGAGGGAGGAACTCAAACTGGAAGCCACAGAGGCATTCTGCGGCCACTGCAACTCTTTTGGAGGGACTGGGCTCGGGAGGTTGATATGACATATGACTACTTTATGAGCAATTTAGGAATGATTCTGGTAAATTAAGTTAAAAGCCCACTGCTTCTTTCCAGTTATCCTGCTGCACTTGGCCCAGGGCTGTGGATGGTGAGGAGAGAATGTTTGTGACTGTGGAGGTCTCCTTCCAGTCAGTTAAAATCTTTGTTGTACCCCAGTGGAAGTGAGTTGTTGAGAAACAGAAACTATTGGTGATAAGCATTCAGACCAAAAATTTTGAACCTTTTCTGAAATTTTTCTGTATAGAAGTTAGAATTGATCTAATTGCCATTCTGTGGAGAGGGTGGGTAGGTGACAGTGACCTGATAATTAAAGTGATCATCTCCAGATGAGGCACTCCCCAGAGAAAAGAATGGAAATGTGATGGCTTATCTTGGAATGGGAATGACAGATGTGGACATCATTACAGTGCTTTAACAGAGAAAATAACAGAGACAAAGATGTTTAGACCTTTTCGAGCGAATCGTGGGAGAGAGTTATTATCATATATGGACTGAGTGGTGGTTTGGCTAGAGAGGGAGGACACAGAGCCAATCAGGGAGGCGTAGGGGACTGAGTGACTGCTCAAAGCTGCAAAAGTAAAGCCAGTTGGAGATGGGAAAAGTATTAGTATAATAGCAGGAGAAGACCGTAATAAACAACAAAAGACTCAATCAACATATTTGCTTCCAGCATGCACTGGCAAGGAATGTCAAGGTACTGTTTTGGAAGCCAGTTACAGAGAAATCCAAGCAAATCTGTGTTCTCTTTCTAAATCTGATGATATATCACATGCAAGATACTATAGCACTAAAGAATCAGTACTGGAGACTTGAAGGTTTGTAGCACACTGTATCCAACACCTAGGATAAGTCAAAGTGGCAGGAAGGCTGAGGGAACTGAATAGAACAAGGAAGAAACACAGGCCCAGAAGACTGGACATGAGGCTTGTTCTGGTTTGCTATGTGCTAGGAGGCACATATTATTTGTTCTTATCCACCTCGGTATCTTTATCAGTGAAAGTGTGGAGAGATTCCCTTCTTCACACCTTTCCACCACACATAGGCAGGATTTCAGAACAGAGAAAAGGCCTTTGGGATGGTTCATATGAAAGCGCTCAAAAAGATATTGCAGCTTTTCTTTGAGGGATAGAGAAGACTTTTTTAAACAACAGAAAACTATAATGCAATTGAATTGTGTTCTATTTACATTTAATGATTTTTTTTAGTAAACTGAAATAATTTCCAAAGAGTGAATGCTGAAAAATTCAGCTACATAAAATCCTTGGATAAAATTATTTTAACTTGATTCTCTTTACCACATATCAGAAAATAATCACCAAGGATTTATTTCAAAAAAAAAATTTCCAGAACTTTCTCCATTGTCCAATGTTGAAAAAAAAACATATAGGCCATAATCAAATGTATTATATTCTGGATGACGAAACAGACACTAAGAAAACTATGAATAGGAAGCTGATCTTACTGTAGGATCTTCTCAATCTCTGCCTGGGAATCAGACCATTGTATAGAATCCAAAAACAAGCATTTGTTTATAAGAATAGTCAGTATTTTCCCATTTGAATCTGAGGTGCTTTAAAATTCTTTATTGCAGGCTGCACATCAGACCAATTACTTCAGAATGTCTGGGTGTGGAAACCAGACAGGGACATTTCATAGCTTCCTAGTATTAGCTCTTGATCCTAGGAGAATTCAGGATGAAGCAGGGGAAGCACGGCCCTCCATTTTTTACATTTTATGCTCAAAAAAATCATACCAGGATTTATGAAAATGAGATAAAACTTTTTCCTGGCGATATCCTTGAATCCCTTATTAGCTAGCAGAACACTTTTAAGCTCTCATTAGCTACAAAGAGCTGGATGTATAGCTAACAACCAATGAAGACTTGCTAGTATGATTTAAAGCAATTTAAGGCTACAAATGCAGAACACAGATGCACTTTAAAGGCACCTGCTGAAGGTGAGCAGTATTCATACACAACATATACTATTAGCATTGAAAGTGAAAGGTGCAGTCACTGTAATCTACCTGACATAGGTTGAAGAGAAAACAAGTGATGACTATCTTCAACACTAATTGTGATAATTTTATAGTTTACTTATATGAAGCAAAAATTTAAAGTCATGGCATTTTCAGCTGAGAAATATGAAAGATAACACTCCAGAGATTTCATTTCATACAAGAGGACTCTGAAGTCCAGAAAGTTACCCAACATAAGCCTATTAGCCTGCAGAGTGAAGGTTTAGTGTCCTTGTCCAGAAAGATAGCTACTATCCTCTAGAGCAGGGGACAGGACCAGGATGGTCTGGTCAGATGACTAGGTAATGTATATTAGCCACTTCCACAAGGAAATGAATTGTACCTGTTTCCTCACAAGAAGCAGAAGAATATTGAGACTGATATATCACATGCTAATATCCTTATTGTGACATGGGTATAAATCTGGGATATAACATGGTCTGGACAAAAAACATCCTCAGCTCAAGAAAATCTGTTGATAATTTCAGTTAGACCTCAGTTTGTCTTCAGGCTTATTATTGGCAAGTAAAGGATACTCAGACACACATCTGCACTTTTCAGTTCCTTATTATGAAAATATTAAGTTTCCATGAAACATTAAGTTTCAAAATGTTTAAAAAAGTATATAGTGTATTTTGGCACAAAACTAGAAAAGTACTTGGTGGTACTTTTGCTATTTGAACATTCTATTGTAATAATTCATCTAGCAAATGCTTCAAATAACAATATTATCCCTAGAGAAATGTTTATCAAATACAGGCTGTGAATTCCTAATCTAAAATTCCTAAATTAAAAACAGTCTAGTATTCAGGATTTTTATATGATACCACAAACAGAAAATTCTACACCCAACCTCAAAATGAGAAGTGTGAATCAAAGGGCAAGCATATTCACTATGTGTAAATCTTTGTACAGCTACATGAGAGGTATATGAAACATACATGCATACATACATATATTTAGATTTGGGTTCCCTCCTCCAAATATCTCAGTATATAATAAGACTGACAAACCCTATGGAAATGATTTAAAATGTAATAAAAGGACTGGGGACATAGCTCTGTGGAAACACACTTGCTTAGCTTGTTTAAGGCCCCCTATCTCAAGTACCACAACACACACACACACACACACACACACACACACACACACACACACACACACATGAGATCTTTATTGATAATTCATTCATAATGCCTGTGGTGACTTTAAATAGGTTTACCTCATAAACTCATGAGTTCAGAATTCTAGGTTCCCAGCTGATGGCAATTTGGAAATTGGAGCCTTTCTGGAGGAGATTCAATGTGTTGTTAGGGGCTGGTCTATGGGTGTTACAGCCAGTTTTCCCTTGGCAGTGTTTGGCACACTCTACTGCTGGTATTGTCTACCAGATGTTGGCCATCTTGGAGCTTCCCCTCAAGTTTGTATTCCAAAATAAACCCTTTCCTTCCACAATCTGCTTTTGGTCATGTGCTTTGTGACAGCAATGCAAAGATAACTGCAACAATGTCCCAATCAGAAAACAAAACCCTTAAGTATAAAATATTCCAGGCCCAGGCATTTTGGAAAAAGAATGCCCAAGTGGTATTTGCTTTATTTATTTTTATCCATTTTTGAAATCTTGCATTAAATGCCAGTAGGCACTTTCTAATTTCACAATAAGTTCACTAAGTCATTGAGTTCACTAATAATAATAGTACACTTGCAGATAATTTTTGCTATCACACAATATATATCTTTGTAATATATATCTCTGTGTTGTCTGAATACATTCTCTGGTTTTCCTTTCCAACAAATTGTGATAAAAGCTGTGGAATGACTTGCAGTTATGGTGCAATGAGAAGTTACTCTCTGCAAATCAATGACCCTGTTAAAAGTATATGTGAGTTTGCAGTCATAGAAACTCAGTTCATTAAAGAATTTAGTATTCAACATTATTTATACACAACTTACAATTCCCAGAATGAAATACAGATGCTCTGTTAAGCTTTTAAGTGATAAGTTAGTGATAAAGAAAGCTTTCACTTATAAGGCATACTTGCTTCTGGGGACGACAACGACACTTTGACTCAATCCATGTTTGGTGCTATCATTAATAAAATATTCTTTGAAAGTATTTCTCAGGTAAGAATTAAATTTTATTTTGAATGTGATACTTCTCAAAATGCAGAATTTGAAAAAATGCTTCTTTATATAAAAATTTACTATTTTATTTAGAGTCAGGAATTTCAAAATATAAAATACAAAGAAGACATCTGGTACTCTTCATCTAGATGGTGCACCTACAATTATTATAGCATAAAATATGGAGATATAAGAAAGTACATATTGAAGATGGATTTTATTAGCATCCATCCAATTACCAGCACCACCAGATCAGAGGAGCTGCCGCAGAGCTTTCAAAACCCCTTTGGCTGCTGTGCAGACAGTTCGCTGCTGATATCACAATTTCAGATATGTTAACTTTTGATGAGTTTGAATTTGCTTTTCACAGCCCATCAATCACCCACCATCCGTGTATGCTTTCGGGCAAAACATATTAAGGTCATCCACAGAATGAAAAGGAGGACTTTACACTGTGACATCTGATCATCGGTTGCTCAGTCTCTCTTTAGAGAAGGTGCAGATGCTCCTTTTGTTTGGAGGTCTGAGGGAGGGAGGGAGGGGAGGAAGGAAAGGAGGGGCAGCAGAATCTGCTAGGCAGAGAACAGTACAAAGGACTCAGTGGCTGACACATATCTCATGCTACAGGTTGCACCTTCTCTCACTACCTCCTTTGAATTTCAAAGAAAGCCTATGTCTCTGAAACACTGACCTTCCAAATTTGCTCTGTTGTGGAAGAAATAAAGATTCAATCACCTATCTCAAATTTCTATGGGTTTTTAATGTATCACCATGTTTTGGCACAATACCATGCTGAATAATTTTGTCTCTTATTACAGGCCATGGATCAGAATATTTAAACCATCAGGAAAGAACTTTTGAAGTATTCCTCAAAATCTCTAATAGGCAGTCCCCAGCACCATGGTAAATGTGCCACCACAGGCACCTGCTTTCCATATTTCCAGGTACCTAACATATGGAAACAACTGTAATAGTATGAAAAGATGTACAAGACTAGGAAACAGTCTCCAGGAATAGGGAAGTGGACTAATATATTTTGCAATCTATAGAACAGGATGCAATCAATACCTCCGATTGTCTAAAAGGAGATACGAGTGTAGGTCCGACATGGGGGCTTGTCCTATAATCTCAACACTGGGGAGTTGGAAACAAGCAGATTCCTTGGATTCCCTAGCCAGTTTTGTGGCCTGACCAGTGAGCTCCAGGTCAATGACAGACTCTATCTCAAAGAAGATGGACTGTGTTCCTTAGGATGACCTCTGAGGTTGTCCTCTGGCCTCCATATACATAAAAACACATACAAATATACTGTACATTAAAAACGGAGACCTCAAATTGATGGGATAAAAAGTCTTCTTTGCTAAAAATAGACTTTCTTTCCTCATGTTTAAAACCACTCAAACTTTGTTCCTTTCCTTACCTATAAAACCATTCAAACATATGAATAAGACAATAATACTAGTCTAGCCATAACATATATAGCTCTTAACAAGATTATACTTCATTTTTTAAAATCATCTCCTAAAATATATGTTGCATTTTGTAATTATAAACAAGATATGTGAGAAGACTAAAATAAATTGAAATTTACAAACAGGAACAATATTTCCTTTCAATGCATATTAATGGATATGGTTCAGTTTTTTCTAAAACATAATCTGTCAGACATACCTAATGCCAAATACATGTGAGAATTAATACAGGTTTATTTTGAAGATTTTCTTAATAAGTAAACATTTCCTTTCTTCTTTTAGAGACCATCATATAGATTTCTCAAATTTGATTCTTAGTTAATAATTGTAACAAATTCCTCTATTACATTTCCTTTCTCCTTTGCTCATTCTGCTTTGAGGTAGAATTTTGTTATCTGAGTTAATAAGGCTAATATTAACTCATTGATATATACCTATATATTTAGGTTTAATTTTAAGAAGTTATTGATTATACTAGATATAACCTTTTCAAAGGTTTATTCCACACTCATTCTAGCTGATCCTATATACCAATAATAGAGGAGGTGTTGATGTAAACTGTTATACTCAGAAGAGGTTAAGTAGCCCAAGTTCTCCCGCATAAAACAGGGCTGCATTCTGCTGCCAAATAGTAGAAAAAATAAGATAAATCACAAGGAAAACTTAATATGGAAGGCCTTGCTTTCAGTTTTGGGATCCTGGGCCTCCCTAGCCTCTGATACTTGCGTATAGACTTTTGCTATAACAGGCGCTCCATTACAGTCCCAAGTTTTGAAAGTGTGGCAAAACAGTTTATTTCCTCATCTTCCCCTAACCTCGTAAAGATAATTACATAGAAAACAAGTCTATTTTCTTTTTGCTTTTTCTTAGCAAAAAAACACCAAATCCTGATTGGCTCCTGATCAAAATGTGATTTTGGTACTGTTCAAATGTTAGAACACTTTCATGCAATGACTGGAACACTGGGCAAACTTGATAAAAAAAAAATCTGACTTCTTAACTTTAACATTTTTTTTGAGCTAGTATATCACTCTATCCAACGCTGACCTGAAATTACAATGTACTCTCAGGCTGGACTCGATCTCACATGGATCCTCCTACCTCTGCCTCCAGAGTACTGGGTTGGAATTAAGGCGGGCACCACCAAGCCTGGCTAACTAGCATCTTGAACAAGAATAAATAAGTCACAATGGAAATTTAACTTTCATTTACAATGATTATTTAAAGGAAAGAAAAACATGCAGATTCAGCATTGAGTTTCCTTTTTCCTCCTAAACAGCTGGCAGGATTTGGGGCTTTGCCACTTGTTTGGCATCTTTCATTCACAAGGGATCATCAGAGGTGGAATCAGTGTACATTCTTGGATGCTCTGGGCTGGACTCTTGTTATTTAAACAACATAATCTCATGTCATTTGAAGTCATATTTTTTAGGAATAAAGGCAGAGATTATTAATTTCCTACTTATGTATAGTATTAATACATGTCTTTGAATTCAGTGTCTGGGTTAGTAATTATGTCAGGAGGCATATCATAAATACAAACACATTTCACATAGTGAAAGAATTAAAAATCTCCAAATTAAGTAGAATCATAGCATCTATAGCAGCTAGTAAAGGATACTTCGGTTTATCACCAGGAAAACTCTTGATTCTTTGAATGAGAGGAGAGGAGAAAGCACAGAAGGTTACATGGTCAACAATCCCACCCTCTGTGCCTCTGTGCTCATCCTATTGGCAAATCATGAAGTCAACACAGAGTCACTGGCAAGAATCCATACTGGCTGAAACAAATGCTCACATCTCTATGAATTTCACATTAACAGCTGAGTCTATTTGTAAACTGGTTAAAATTTCAGGACAGCAGCCGATATCATGCAGCTTGGGAAGAAAAAAATAGTCTATTTCAACAAATCAAGCTTAAGTGGATTGTTCATGAAAGCTAGAGGGCACAGGATGCTTCCGGAGTGAGGAGTCGTGCTGGGGTCTTGAGACATTTGTCCTTTCCCATTTTCTTCCTTTTCTAAATTTTCTTTATCTTTCTTTATCCATTTTGCTCCTTTTATCCCATTGTACATTTGGTGAGAAGTGCAATTAGTTAATAAAATTTTCTTATGCTCATCTACCTCCATTTTAATTTTTAAATTCATTAGTGATACAGTGATGTCACATTATTGGTAATTGAATTTAACATGCTTTCTCTATAAATTGGTCTAATCTTCCCAAATACATTAGGAGAATGAATTCTTAAGATAATTCTTGGGCTTGTCATATTTTAAAAAGCAGAAAGTAATTGAAGATGGAGATGTCTTTGGAAAAGACTTTCTGAAAGTGTAGCTTATAGCTGCTATCTGTGCCCTGCTAGTAACTGCTGACAGATGCATGGGATGCTTTGCCTTTCAGTCTGGAGGTGTTACTGCTGGGCTCTAGAAATGGAGAGGTAGCACTTGCACTGTCTTCTCTTTGGGGTGGCATTTGCTTTATCATTCAAGCTTGTTCCATGCTTTCACCTTTGGAAGGCCAATGTTCATTCCAGAACATGCCAAACTATATAGAACAGTACAGGTAAGTATACTATTTGAAAGCCCAATTGTTTTCTCTGTTTCCATAATGATGAGGTGGGTTTTATAGAGAACTGTGGTCATGACTATGGTAGCTTTTGGGCCCTTTGTAGATTGTTTTAGAGAGGAAATATGAAATGTATTGGGTTCCTGCATCCATTGTTAAGAAATTTTCCTGAACTAGTCAGTATAGTTATCGTTTAAAATGAAGCAGACCAGAGAGATTGACTATGGTGACATTTCATCTCAAGTTGACTTAACAGAGCACCAGGGAAGTGACTCAACATAGTACATGCAGGGGAGACAGTGACCCAGGAGGATGACTCAGACCTGTTTAACCATCCTGGTTCACAGTCTGCATTTATCATGCTTTTAGAAATGCATACAGAAGACTTTTTAATACAAAATTTTCTTCCACCCTTTATGATTGTGAACATCTATTTCTGCCATCTACAAAATAATTTTTAGAAAAGTCTAACCTCAATGAAATTAAGCTTTAAAAAACCCATATCTATGATGATTGCATAGCCACTTTTAAAAAGCTGAAGAATTCTTTCATTTGAAGAGTTACTCATTACTGTGATAATGTAAAAGAGAAAATACGCTAAACACAATAAACCATATGTTCTTGCAATTCAGAGCAATTCATTGAGAATGTGTAGTTTAATAAACCTTTAATGTGTCATACTGGGAATCAGAGCATTCATGCTTTATTGAATACAAAAGAAATCTGCCAATCATGTAGAACATACTACTATGACCGAATTTTAACTCCAAAGGCTTCCCAGTTCAGCTCTCCAATTTGTTCATTATTGGAAGGGATTAGGACACTGTCACTCAGCTTGACATTTTTGTCTCCTTCTAACATTTGTTAGTTGGAAGAAAACAAAGTAGATCTATGCCTGAATTATCATCACTGTACAAAATGACCCTCATCAGAAACAGTGGTTTTTCTCTGCTGAAGCACTTTAAGCTCTTTATTTCAAGAAAAGGCGTAATTTCATATCGTATTCCTTTTTATGTCTCCATAGTAAGAAAACTACACTGGCCAATGAGATTTAGTATGGGTAAATTTTTAAAAAGATATAAAATTATCCTTCCTTCTCTCCTTGCTCTCTGTCTCTTTATTCCTTTCGTTCTTCCCCCTTTCATGGTGTAAGAAATAGAAACAAATAAGAAAGCATAGTATAGAACAAATCTATGCTTTCTGAAATGATGAATGACTTACATATTCACCTATTTACTCATGCAATTACTGAGAAACTGAAATCTTTCCAGATTGGCGTCACTGAAAATAAGCAGACTGTGTGCTGTCAACTAAAATGATAGGTATTTTTATGAAGACTACAGCTGTTCCAAAATTTGAGGAAGAATTACATTTTTTTTTCTCCACAGATTTTCACAAAGAACTTAATTTCCTTTCAGATTTATGCTTGGATAAACCTCAACAATATTAAAATAAAAGAGTAGGATGACAAAATGGTTCAACAGCAATCTATATGTTCATTTCTCAAGAAAATATCCACTGAGCTCGAAAAGTTTCTGGGAAGACAGCACCAGGGACTGGATGGGTCACAGCTCTTACCTGGAGTTTGAAAGTTAAGGCGTCTCAGTTCTACTGGGTCTGTTGGATGGTGTGAAGGGACCTCTTTACTGTTCGGAATGCTGCTCTTTCTAGACTCAGACTCTGCCCTCTTCCTATAGGAATAAAATTACAAACAGAGAAGTCAACAAAAAGCCACACCCTTCTTTACCTTCAGGTTTTCAGCTTCAAAGTCCTTTTAATCAGCTAGCTGTGTGACCTTGTTCAGGATGCTTCAGGTCTACATGTTACTGTTTAAGAGGATAATTTCATGCTTCCCTTCAGCTCTAATATTAAGTAATTCATGGCCTCTATATTTGGGGTTGAGGAAGGTGTTATTAAGAGATTCTCTTATCCTTCCTTGTTCAGCAACCTTCTTTTATTTACTAGTACTATTTGCGACAAACTAGGAGCCGAAGCTAGCAGTTTTATTTTTTGTTTTTACCATAAACTACCTTGCCTCCGGCATGCACAACTTATCTGCCTCTTTTTAAAGAATAGTGGATAAAAACTGTAGATTTTCCCCAAAGACAGGTGAATATAATAAATACATTTCTAAAATGATAAGTTATCTTGATACCTACAAGGAGAATTCTGATCTCAAGATCAATATCTCCTTTCTTATTTTAAAATTGGAAGGAAAAAAATGAGTTGGCTATTTGCAGTGGTATTAAGCTGTGATTAATATTTTGTTAATGAAAATCAATCAAAGAAAGATCAGAGAAAAAGTAATTTTATTTTACAAGTAGTCCAACTCTCTTGATGATTATTCAAGGTACCATTAATGAGGTCTCAATGTACATGATTATTCACTGAATTTTTCTTATTCTTACTTTAGTTCTATCTACTGCCTTTATTAAATACAATTGCTTAAACTGCTATCATGTAATCTGAAGTTAGTAATGTTGATTTGTTCATAAGACTTCTTTATCCACTTTCTTTCAAACTCAAAGAACCATCTTTTTGTAGGGCTAATAAGATTAAAATACCACTTAACAAATGGAAGCATTTTTCATAGGTTCCCTTTTTCAAATACTGATCTCAGCAAGCTCCTTGTTGCAGTCATGGTCACAGTATCTCACCCCTGCTCAAAGCACAAAGCTTCTTATTCTAGAAACAAGCTGCCTCCGTGTAAAGAGGCATTCTCTCTTTCTCCTTTCCTCATGACTGTGCTGCAACTCATTAATGAGTGTTGCAGTGGCAAGGGGCTCCCATTCAATGCCAACCAGGTCACTATGGTTAGCTGGAAAGCCTTTCTGTCCATCTCTGCTCATCTGCATAAAATAAAAGCAAGCAGAGGATGAGGGGAAGATTGTCATCAAAGGGATGTGTACTGGGTTTGATCAAGTGTAATGTCTTTGGTGAAACATCCTTGATGGAATGAATTTCATTGGGTGGGTCCTACAAAGCATCTTCCTAAGTACCCTGGTTTAAGCTGGCTCAGGAGTTTCTTTTCCCTACTAAAGGTGCCAGGTATATTGCCATAGGACACAAAGGACTGCTCAGCTCTACTGGCGATCTGAAGTGAGCAGAGATTTTGAACTGTGCTCATTGTATGAGCAGTTCTGGCCTCATGGAGTGAAATATGAAAATGAAACAAGAGTGTGAAGGGTTGATAAAGAGAGAAGAGAAGAAAGAGATGGTTCAGTTAAGGATGTGAAAGAATGACACAATGACTGTTTTGGAATATCAAGCATCACTTCATACATGCTCCAGGAATTTGCCCAACACTGAGAAATTCATTCTATCATTGAAAGTACACATCAAAGTTGGTCAAAGCAATGTAATGTAACGAGTGCCACCAGCCAATCAATCTCATGGAAAACTAATGGTTGGTTTTCTCACTTCAGATAACAAAGGCTGCATCTTGGGTCTTCTTGTCTAAGTGGACACAGGTCCACCTCTTTATTGACATGCCAGACCCAGTGACTAAAACCTGGGTTTTTTTTCACTTTCCATAGTGGCTTTACAGTTTTTCTTGCAAGGCGATGGATAAACAGAATGAGAAATGCCTGTGCAAGGACACTGCTTGACTCATGAGGTAATTTTCAAACAACCTCCTTATCTTCTTTTTCCCAGGGGCCTGGCTGAGTGACACTAGGCTGGAACAGAATTCTCTCTAAGGAAAGTCAGCCAATTTGCCTTATATCAGGAAAGTTGGAAATCATCTCTATTACCAAGAAGAGAAACTCATAGTAATGGATTAAATTTCCTTATAATTCATACCTGTAATTAAATAGAAGACATACACAGACTTTTAGTAGCTAATTTATCCCTTCTTGTATCTGCTCTAATGAGAGGCCACAAAAATCTTTGACGCTCTCCAGATCCTAGCGAGTCAGGAAAACCTGTGCTCATTCCAGTTGTCTCTCCCTCTAGGTTGTTCTCATCTATCTATCTATCTATCTATCTATCTATCTATCTATCTATCTATCTATCTATCTAACATTTATCTATCTATCATCTATCTATCTATCTATCTATCTATCTATCTATCTATCTAACATTTATCTATCTATCATCTATCTATCTATCTATCTATCTATCTATCTATCTATCTATCTATCTATCATCTATCTATCTATCTATCTATCATCTATCTATCATTTATCTATCTATCTATCTATCAATCTATCATCTATCTATATCTATCATCTATCTATCATCTCTATCAAAAATCTATTATCTATCTATTGTATCTATGTATCATCTATCTATCTATCTATATCTATCTAGTTTTGATGATAGCAATATGGCTGACCATATTGCTAATATTTTCATATTATTTTGAGATATTTATTTACTAGAATAGGACATGTTTTAAAACAACAAGGACTTGTAAGAAAGATTTAGAAGAAAAAGAATTGGTTATAACAAATAATTATGTTTAAGAGTTTTCAAAGTCATGAATTCACTATCTTGAAATGTAAGAGGCATGTAATGATCTAAATCAGGTCCAATGTGAATGTTCTATTTTCTTGATAATGATCTGGGGTCTGATCATTTTAAGTTAGAAAGTGGAAAGAATAGTGACTAACACAGATTTAAAATTTTGCCTTCTCATGGTATCATTTGTATTATTATAAAACCCTAGTTAAATTTTACTTCTTACAATGTGATGTATCTGCCATATGTAGGAGTTAGGTGGTTAAAGGGAAATGAAAGAGCACATGAAATTTCAGATGGTCAGAAACAGCTAAAACATATATTGGAGGAAAGTGCATAGTGTATAGGAAAAATGTTACTCTAAGGTTCAGGGGTATTTTATTGTTTTTTTCTCATAGCTCTCACCAGTTAGGGATATAAAAAATAATGGTGTTTGTGGAGATCATCATTTACTGTCTGGGAACTAGCTTTTGAAAGAAACTACATGACATCTCTATTAATAATATTCAAATATTTAGTTAAAACATTTTTCAGTTCTGATATTACAAATTATGGTCTCTCAAGTTAGGTAATGCCACTGTTTGGATGTGTAATAATTGTAGACCTCCATGCCTGCATTGATTAAAAATAATTTAAGATAATGTCTAAGTTTTGGTTCAACTTTCTCATCAAAGTAGAATGACAAAACTGTGGCTAATTTGTAAAATGCCTTCAGTGTTACAACAGAATCTCTGGGTACAATAAATAAGTTCAAAATTTTTTTGTATGGGCTGAAAATAAAGCTTGCATGTGTTTTCTGGTGGATTAATGGCAACTAGTGATATCCACAAAAGACACCATCATAAATGTTTTAAGATTCCTATCACTGAATGTATGGCTTACTGAGCAGTAAAAATGATTTTAGAGAAAGCAATGTAGGAGTGGCTCTCAAACTGAAGTGTGTATACAAATCACATGGGAAGCCTTTTAAAACAGCTTTCTGCACATACCTATGATTCCCTGGGTCTTGGGTTAGGCTCAAGGATTCATATTTCTCTCATGATAGGACTCACTAGGAACCAGTGGAATACAATGCAGGGCAGGCAACAGATAGTCTATAGCATCCCTCTCAACTTTTTAACCAATAATTTGTGTATATATATATATATACATTTTTATGTATATATATATATATATGAATACCAATTTAAAAAGCTTGAAGTAGTTTGCCCTAATTATTCCATATTCACATAATGTATTTTAGCTAGTATTATTACTGTTATTATTACTCAAGATTGGAGGACACAAACAATTTTAAATTCAGTTAGGTTTCTTCCTAAGGTGCTGCCATTAGTATTTGTGAGTGTGAAAATGTTAGTGTTCTAATTCCAAGAGGTAATTGGTAATCAAAGTTTGAAAGTGAGTTTTGCTAAAAACAAACCAAAACAAAACAGCTTGGGTGACAGCTCACATTTCTGTTCTGCAGACACATTAACACACAAATACTCATTTAACTTTGACCACAAACAGAACTCAAAGACTAGATCTACTGCTTTCTAAATTTGATATTAAGTAAATGTATTTCTTCTCAAAGAAAGTATTTTCTCATAATCTTTTAATACCAACATTATCATACAGGTGTAGCCTTTTGTCCATCTTCCCCTTGCTAGATCATATATTTCATACAGCTCCCACCCTCATCTCTTGAACACTTCCAAAGTATACTAGTATCTTAGATTTTCCTTACTGAACATAGAAGGGGTTTGGTTTCTATTCCTCACCTGTCAGGTTTACTGCTCCATTTTAAGGCAGCAAAAAAAAAAAAAAAAAAAGAAAGAAAGAAAAAGATAAAAAGAAAGGCTAAATGTTAGTTGGCCAATGGTAACAAGAGTAACCATGACAACCAAGGTTTAAAAATAGTGCTCACAAGCAAGAACATATAGCTCACAACTCACAATATTAGGAAATGACAGTGCATTAAAATACATAGAGGTCCCTAGTGAATTAAATGGAGGACAAGACACTGAACAGAAAATGTGTGTGTATATTAATTGTACTTTCTCTTTAACTTTCATTCATCACCTACAAAATTTGTTCACATTAATTACATCCCAGCAGATGTATAATGACACAGACATAATTCATTTTTTAAAAAAAACATATTTTGGGAAAGCCAGTAATATTCCTAAAGAAAATACAATGGAATTTCATAAATGAAATTCATTTATTTAAAAATAAAAAGCCTTCAGCTAAGAGGTATACTATTCTTTTAATGATATTAAATTTGGTAAATTGTATTGACCTGAATAAAAATTTGAACACTGGAGCAATACACCACAATGAAATGAAGTGGCAGAAATGATTTTTTTAAAAAAATACTTCTTAACAAAGTAAGTCAATCATAAATATTTTTACCAATAAAGGGAAAAAATCTTTTCAGTTTGGAAAATATAATACACATGATTATAATTCCAAAGAACATTACCCATCAAGAGAGCTCAGCTAACCCGGAGAAGCTTTTTATTACCAGCCATTGGGAAGACAGATGAATGCCTGTGTGAACGTGTGTACCACATGCTTGGAAGTACTTCACCTGTAATATTATGCTGGCTGTTTAAATACCCATATTATTTTCCATATACTTCAGGCTTTTCCCAGCAAGAATTAATCTAAATAATCTTCACTTGGAGGTAAATGGCAAAGTACTTAGTGAGTTACTAATTGCAAAATAGAGGTACTAAGTCCTCAGTGCCACCACAATGAATACCCATGTTGCTTGCACATCTGGCACTGTGAGATATTCTATTCCATCTCTTTGCAAAAAGGCAAAATTAAGTCCACATTTAAATCATACAAACACACATAGTGAAGGATGAGAATGATAGGAAACTTACATTAGTTCATTCTACTTCTTCTTAATGTCAGAGATTTGCCTCGTGTGTTACATTAAAAAGTCTTTTTATTAATGACTTTAACAGAGAATTGGGTGTGGGAAAATCACCTCTGGAGAGAAGCAATGAGTAAACTTCCAGTTTGTATGTTTCTATAGAAATGTCAGCCTCAACTTGTACATGGACATGCATTTATTTGTTCAAATAATCTAAATTTGCAGGTTTGTAGAACAAGTGTTTTATGACAGCTCTTGTGTTGCTGAATGAAGGAATGGACTGGAGAAAACTGGGTTCCATAATGATTGACTCGTTAAGCTCATGCATTCTGCAGAGCTCTGTGCCAGCATAAGGGTTTCCTTGAACTACAGTTTAGTGAGGCATCTAACTGGCCATTTTTTGACTAAGTGAAATATCCAGTTACAGAGATGCAGAGTGGCATCTTATCATTGATAAGTAGGAAGTACTTCAAAGGCAGGGAAAGGAGACCCTGAGGCAGCCTGAACTGGAAGGGAGGAGAGGAAATGAGGGATGTAGAAGAAGAGTTTTGATCTATCCTAACTGAGTTCTTAAGGATGAGGCAGGGAGTGAGAGCACAGGAGTTCTGAGGGACTCTTAAGGACAGGAAGGCAGAATCAAGCAGGACTGTCCAGTGTGTAGGGGTATGGAACTTTATTTATTGACAACTCAAAACACACTGGCTATAGTGCCTTTGCTCATGACAGATAAGTTGATAAAATAGGAGCCAAGGCTGGAGCTATGGATGCTGGAAAAATAAAGAATTTGGTTTTCCCTTATGTACCTTGTAGCTTTCATCCATAAGCATCTCGGGATGGAGATAAAATTCTCTTTTTACAGGCTAAACCATTACCATTCATGGTTGTTATTCCTGCCTCTAACCTCCTATATACACTATGAATTTTACGTTTTACATAAAAGGTGTCATCAATCCTAAAATGCTTTCTGATAGTTTTATTTTTAAACATCTATTTGCTGTATAAATAATTCTTAATAGGCTCTAGAGCAAATTAATGAAAATGCTTCTATATGTAACATGTATAGGATAGATGAGTATCTATGGATCTTCAATGGATTGATGAATTTTAATTTTCAGTGGTGGATAGATGAAATGATACTGAATTCATACTTAACCGACACATATACACGAGGCAGCAATAATGGAGAATTAGTTTTCTTACCTTTTTAAAGTTTTCTCAGATTACAAAATACTGTTACTTAAAAACTTACTTATGTAGTTGACTTATTTCTTTACTTTATAAAGAGAATCTCTAGGCCCAGAATGTTGGTATGACGTTCCATTCTCTGTATCCACAGAGGTAGGCATGAACACTGATCACTTAACTTCTAATTCTAGTGCTGTGCTAATCCACGATACTATCATATTGATGAATTTTATATTATTGAGTCATTGGATATGTATGATATATCATAAAAACCTTAAAAAGAAATTATAAAACAAGAAAATTTGTAATGTTACAAATCTACCAAATGTGTTTTTAATGTTTTTTTTTTCCTTTTTAGCTTGTGTGTGTGTGTGTGTGTGTGTGTGTGTGTGTGTGTGTGTGCGCGCGTTTTTGTGTTCGGATTGCAGGAATTGCATATCACAGTGTGCACATGGAGGTCAAGAGACTACAACTTCTCAGAAAGGGGTGTGGTGGCACATGCCTTTAATCCCATCACTTAGGAGGCAGAGCTAGGAGAATTGCCATGAGTTCGAGGCCACCCTGAGACTGCATAGTGAATTCCAGGCCATAGTGAATTCTGGGCCAGAGCCAGATCCTACCTTCTACCTTGTTTGAGGCAGAGCCTCATGCTATTGCTCACTGCTCCTTTGGCGAGGAGAGCTGGCCTATGAGCTATTGCCTCTACTTTTCCAACAGGCTTGCTGAGAATACAGAAGTTTGGTCTAGAGATCCAAATTTGAATACTAAGGCTTGAGTAGTACGTGACTTATCTATTAGCAAACTCCCAGCCATGAGTATTTTAATTTTGTAAAGGGTCATACAGTATTTACAGCCCTTACTTACTGATATTTTCATTTTCAATGTATTATTAATGTACAAATTCTTAGAATAAAAACAAAGTCAAATGAACAGAACATCAACAAGTACTATTTTCACA
This sequence comes from Zapus hudsonius, assembly GCA_004024765.1. Lineage (NCBI taxonomy): Eukaryota > Metazoa > Chordata > Mammalia > Rodentia > Dipodidae > Zapus > Zapus hudsonius. The sequence goes on along the minus strand of PVHP010000305.1, from coordinate 16,512 downwards.
TTAGTGTAATTTTTATGAAGAAATATCAGTCTTCAGGAGCTGAGTGAAATATGCCTTTGTCATGTGTGCACGTATGTATTTTGTGGAGGCCAGAGTTTGACTTCAAGTATTTTCCTTGATCACTATCCACTTTATTTACCGAGGCAGGGTCTCTGTCTCAAACCCAGAGCTAGCTGATTCATCTAGGGTAGCTAGCCGATTTGTCCCAGAGATCATATCTCTGTCCCTCCTTCCATGCCCACCCAGAATTAATTTGGGTGCCATGCATCTGAACTAATGTCCTGATGCTTATGTAGCAAGTACTGTATCCACTGAGCCATTTCTTCACCCCCCAATATACTTGTCTATTTAGATGAACCATCCATAACTACAGACCTATTTGTAATGCAATTATAATGTAAATAGGTATGTTGGGTAAGGAGGATTCCCCAGACAATGTGACTCAGCACTATTTAAAGAACACTACCATATAAAACCTTATGTGCATACAGTAAGTGAGATATCTTAAAAAGTATGGTAATTGTTTCATTTCTGAATCCTTATCGGTGACGAATGTATAAACCAAAAGGCACCTAAAAATGTAGGATAGATATATTTATTACGTAATTAACTTGGTTCAGAACTAAGCTATAAAAGACACTATTCAGTGGGTACAGAAGATTTCCTCTTGAACTGCCTCAGAGTAATCAAGAAGGACATTGTTGGGTCTACTTGAATTTCAAGTCAGGAATGTTCTTTACTGCTGAAGCAAGCATTTCTATTTCAGAAATGCTTCATGGGCCTTCAGATGGTTAGCTAAATATACTTAGTACTCGAGGATGTGTGCATTTTGCAACAATTGCATTACACGATGCTTACATATGCATACACTAAATACAACTCTTTTAATGAGTCATAAAACCTTTAAATATAATGGCTCTTTTTGCAGGATTTGAAGCTATGAGGTGATATTTTTCAAATATATGTAGATGAAACAAGAATATGTCATTATAATTTTTATAAATTATCATTGTTCAAGTCCCTTGTTTCTTACATTTATATAACTGATTCGTTAATGCAATGGGATGATAATACTAGCCAGGCATGTCATAATGAAACACTGAAAGTTAGGCATGCATTCTTCCCATTTTAACTAATCAAAAATGTCATGTAATGTGGTCTATAAATGAGCCCCACAAAAGGCACTTGTTTTCTGACCTGACTCCTACATTACGAGTGACCATTTGAATGAATATTTCCAAGAAAGCAAATAGAATTTTATTTTAGCTCTTTCAATCTTTTTCCTTCTTCTTTCTTTCTTTCTTTCTTTCTTTCTTTCTTTCTTTCTTTCTTTCTTTCTTTCTTTCTTTCTTTCTTTCTTTCTTTCTTTCTTCTTTCTTTCTTCCTTCCTTCCTTCCCTCCTTTCTTTCTTTCTCTCTCTCTCTCTCTCTCTCTCTCTCTCTCTTTCTTTCTTTCTTTCTTTCTTTCTTTCTTTCTTTCTTTCTTTCTTTCTTTCTTTCTTTCTTTCTTTCTTTCTTTCTTTCTTTCTTTCTTTCTTTCTTTTTCTAATACCTGTAGCCCATAAACAGGAAAGGGCACTGACCCTGATTTGAGTCAGACAGGATCCATGACTAATCTGGGGTCCATGGGCAGCTCTCTCTCCCTGCTCTTAATTCAAGAGAGATGAGCAAACTCTACAGGGCTCAGAGGAGCCATACCAGGGAGGTAGGATAGTGACGAGAAGCCTGAGCTGCCCACTAAGAGGGCATATCTGCCTGGGGATTATTTATTCTCTCAGACATCTCATGGCATGGGCAAGGATGGTAGTGATTAGGAAAAAATAATGAGGGATATTTCTTTCACTGGTCCTGACTCCAAAATAAGGCAGGCAATTCTCCATGCAGGAATAAAATGGAATAAAGCCTTAGAAAAGAACATTTTCTAAGTTTTTTGAAAGATCGTTTTAAGGGGAAAGATAAGAAATTGTAAAAATAATATATGTTAGGAAAAAGAACAAGGGAAAGTAGATAGAAATATTCTAAATGCTCCAAAGGGAAATACATAGTTAAGAATAAAAGAATCAATGGAAATCATATAATCAGATTAACTATATAATCAATAATCAAAAGGGAAAATTTCTCATTTACTTTTGGAAAATAATGTAGTAAAAAGAGAGGAAGAAAAGGAGAGATAAGTTATTTAATAGTAGGAAGAAGGCATAATTTTTATTGTGATATTTAAAACACTACAAAGAAAAATAGAAGCAGCGGTTGAAGTTTCATGGAAATAAAATTTGGATTGGAAGAAAAGAAAAACTTGATGTTAAAGAAGATCAGTGAGAATTTAGTCCCTCTTAAATGTTGAGTACATTAATTTGTCTTTATTAATATATCCATATTCTCATGGTCATAATTTTAAGTCAGAAAAGATATGGAGGAAGTATTGCTAATGTCCGCAGTCACAACAGCCTAGAAAGGAAAGATAACTGAGGCAAAAACAGAATGGAGAAAGAGGAGAAGCTCATGAAAGATTGGGTAGGAATAGATTCCTTACGCCCTGCTTGTAGTGAAGACACTAAGCAGATTGATACTAGGTGCATAAAGATTGAGGACATGCTTTGTCATTAGAAAATAATTCTTTCCCATCCCCCCTTGCACACAAAAAAGAACTTAGTAGTGAATGTTTGGAATGAGAGTTAGAATAAAACAAGAAGGGGATTATTCTCCACCCCCTCTCTCTCGCTCTTTAATTCTTAGCTATTTAGTTGTATGTTTGAGACCTTCAGAAATAGCTAGAGTGAAACATTTCAGCACATCTGAAACTTAGATTTTTTAAAACAGATGCACATGTGCAAAAGGTATATATGTTTCAAAGCCAATATTTAAATAATGAATCTACTAAAAATCAAATGAAAGCTTACATGGAATGATTTGGTTGGGAATGTACTACTATTTTAACTGTCATGAAAAGTGGTCACTACAGAGATGGAAGCCGGGGGATGCTGGACAAGCATCTACAAGGCACACACAGTTTGTTCTACCTTGAATGAAAACATCTCAATTAAAAACATTCAAAAGAACAATAACTGAGCCAGGCTTCAAGTAGGTCTACTAAAATATACCACATAATGACCAGAGAATAATGATAAAGTCTTCTAAAACAAGGCAGCTCCAAATCAGTAACAGGAAGATTGAGCAAGCCTACCTTTTATACAGAAGAATAGCAATCACAATGCAGATGATAAAGACCACTGCAAGCACAGGGCCTACGACCCAAATCAAACCTTCCTCTTCATCTGTGATGGGCTGTGGATCCAGGTCCATCGAGACCACAGGGTCAGAGTAGGGGCTGGTTGCATACATCTTCTGAGGAGAAGCAGAGTCAATTTTAGTTTACAAATAATAGCCTTCTGGAGCTATAGCATATAAAGCAGGGGAAAAAAATATATAGTGATTTGGTGACAAGGGGATGAAGTCTTATTAGTGAAATACTGGGGGATGGGAAGAAGGGGCTTTAAAATAAGAATAAAGAAAGCAAGGTACCAGTAGTCAAGAGAGGTAGATATTTTGCAGAACTGGTTTCTCTACACAGCGAGGTACAATAGAAGTATTTTTAAAATATTTTTTATTTACTTATTTGGAAGTATTTTAAATCATATAAATTGCTGTGTAAGTACTTTTACAGTAGAATCCATATATAAAACATTAAATAATTTCATGAACTAAAGTACCCTATAATTAGCAAATAATATTAATATTCAATATGCATTTACATTATACTAATGTGTTCAATGCTATGTGACCATGTAGAGTAATATTAAAATTCTAGCCTCAAGGCATTCTAGTTTGAGGACCCTCAATCCAAAAAAAAAAAAAAAAAAAAAAAAAACCAAAACACCATGAATCCAAGATGAGTAGTGCAGTTTCAGGACATTTTTCAGACTTTTGGATTAGGGCTATTCAACTGGTTGACTACAAATTTTCAAAAAACAAAAAACAAAAAAAGAATAATAAAAAATACCTTGAAATCAGAAATATTTCTGGTTCCAAGTATTTTGGGCATAGGGTGATCTAGTTTAGGAGATCAAAACTAAAAGACACATATTTCCAATGAAAAAGAAATCAGTATTTAACCAAATGTTAAATGACACCAATGCTGTACATTATCAGATCCAATAACTGACAGTGATGTCTATAATTTTAAAAGAGAATTTCAATGTTTAGAGATGTAGGACTGTACCATGGTATAGATTCATGAAAAAATTAAAATATAAAGGGAATTCAGCAGTTTCTATTTAATTTCATGACAGCTATAGAATTTGATGATTTGTTCCAACAGATAACTGATAATATATCTTTCAAAAATACAGTTACTTAGTAAAGGATGGAACTCTGATCCTATAATGTTGTATTTTGTTCTTTTCCATTCTATTTCACCTGGTTTTAGAAAACAAACATTCTGTTCAGTGGGCCCCTTTTTAAATTCTTTATTTCCTAACTCTAACAACCCATATCTACCAGCTCCTGGCATGCACTATCTCTTCTTACACGTCTTTACTCCAGTTATTTCATTTGCTCACTGATGAGATCGGGTGCATTCTGGCAGTTAAGGCTGTGGACTCATTTGATAAATCTAACTGTCTTTATTTATTCCTTTTCCTTCTAGACATCTTTTCCAGACTTGCCACAGTTTATCAAGACTTGAAAACACTTCCCCCTCAGGTTTTCTGTCTGCATTTTCATCTCGATCTGACCAGGCCATCATTACTTTTAATTATCAGCGTCTTCACAACTTTACTTTTTCATGCATGTTCCTAAACTCAGAAGACTACTATCCAGAAACTTCATTTCTCATTTCTGAACATTTATGTTCACAGGCAGAATTACTTGGATTATTTCCTTTCTTTCTACATACAAGTATCTTTTTCCTGATTGCTCACTGTCCTCTCTCTTACACTAAAAATGATCATGAAGTCTGTCTACTTTCAGTCAGTCTCATAGGCACCTTTCATTTCTTTTCTCCTGATAAAAATTGAGGATATCTTCCTTCTGCTAATAGTTATGGCTGCAGTTACAGTTATTTACCTAATCTGGAGCCGTAAACCCTTCACAATGCTAGAGGTTCTCTAGGGATTATGGCATGACACCTAGGTACCTTAGCTGGGTCACAGGTACTTCCATAGTTTTGTTTGAAGCTTCCTTACAACATCCACACATTCCGCGACAGTGACCTTCTGCTGCTGTTTCCCAAATGTTCTATCCTGGTTTCAACCCCTAACAGGTCACCATCTTTAAGTCCTAAAATCCAACTTCATGCCTAGGATTCATTTAAATACTGCCTTAGTTAAACTGAGAAATTCAGTTTTTCTTTTCTAAAAGTAAAAAAAAAAAAAATTAAAGATTTTAGTTAGCCCTCTCCTTTTTTAATAGCAGTCTATTTTTGTTTTTATTTGTAGGCTGGAGAGATGGCTCAGGGGTAAAAGGTGTATGCTTGCAAAGCCTAACAGTCTGGTTTGATTCCCACTGACCACGTAAAGTCATATTCACAAAGTGGCACATGCGTTTTAATTTAGTTATCAGTGGCAAGAGGTCTTGGCATACAAATACTTTCCCTCCCTCTCCCCCTGTCTCTCTCAAATATTTTTAAAAGTACATTAAATGATGTCACATGTGACATCTCTGTCACACCGACCAAGGCTCAGGGAACCTGTAGAAGAGCAGGTGGAAAGAACATTAGAGCTGGAGGGTGAGGAGGGGTACTCTGGTTCCCCTCATTCATTCATGCCCTCAGGGTAGAGGTTGCTACCTCCATAAGACCTGCGCAGATTGAGCCAGCCCATCAATGTTTTGACACAGATGATTGAGGAGGGGGCTGAAATAAAGAATGAGGCGTCAAAATAGAAGGACGTGGAAAGAGAAGTGGGTTCACTGGAATTGGGGTGGGGTACAAATGAGAGTAGTGTGAGGGGATTATGACCAAATTAAAGTATGTTCATATGCTCAATAAAAATTACAAATTATAAAAAAAAGTACATTAAATGAATAAAATCTGTTTTTATATTCCATTTCCTTTAGTGAAACTATGAATTCCTGTAAGGTTTAAGGCTTATTTACTATTTTTGTTTATTTGATTGAATTGGCTAGCACAGGACTTTGTACTTAATGGGTTCCCATGAAATCTTTGCTCAATATAATAACTCACCTTCTCAAATGGCTGACATTGTCAAGACAGGGGTTTAAGTACTTGTTTTTCAAAGTCAGCAAAGATATTTGTTTTTAAATTTTATATTTTAAAAACTTAGCTTACAGAACAGATTCGAAATTTTGGTGCAACAAGCTCTGCAGGACACATGGGAGATCATGTCTCCTCTGAATGCTTGCGGGTTATTTTCCTTCCTGTTTTCTTCATTTGCCCAGTACAGGGGCTGACTATACTTTAAAGATTTTCTAATGTATCAAAACAGATTAAAACTCAGCATGTATTTCTAATTTTCTCAGATACAGTGGAAATCAAAAAAGAGGGAAAAGGAGAGAGTTGATTTATACAAAAGATCTGGCTTCACACCTATTTAGTCAATAAATATGATTCTTTATATAATTGTTTAATATCCCTTCTCTCCCTTTTGTAGGCTTCAGTCAAATTGATATATATCAAATTGACAGAAATAAGCCAAACTTGATGATTTGAAATTCTTTTTTTTTCTTTTTAATATTTTATTTATTCATTTTCAATCAGAAAGATATGAGAGAGAGAGAGAGAGAGAGAGAGAGAGAGAGAGAGAGATTGCACCAGGGCCACCACCTTGTGGGTCTGGCTTATGTGGGTACTGGGGAATTGAAGCCAGGGCCTTAGGCACTGGAGGCAAGTGCCTTAACCGCTGAACCATCTCTCCAGCCCCTGATTTGAAATTCTTTACTGAAAGCCTTTGAGATAACAGTATGGGTCAATCCAAATGGTAATCTAAGGAAAGTTCTTCCAGAAGTACATGGATTTGTAACCCAAGTCAGAAAACAGCTATGTTAATAGGAAAGAAAACACAGCCATGCAATGGTGACAGCCTCATGAAAAGTACAATTTGCTGAGTAAGAGGGAATAGACGAGTGTAAATGTTGTCATTTAATACCTGTTCTCTAATACTCTTACAGAGAGAAATATATCAGTAGGAAGCACAGGTCTTTGTTGGGAGAGGAAGGACATTTTGATGTTTTTATTTGTGCAAATTGCCAACCTATCCTTGGAGTGGTTATGCGTGTTAATAACCATCACTTTTGGAGGTCTGAAGCTTACAGAAGGACCACAGCATAGTAAACACTCTGGAGGAATAAGACTCTCAGCATGGACTGAATGCTGGCGGCCGCACATATGACATGGAGTTGAACACTATTCACTTGGAGAGTATTGCTAAGAAATAGGCTGGAGAAAGGGGGCAGTTAAATAGCTGTAATTTTTTAATTAATTCTATAACTACTGAGACTATGTCATGGCCTAAGAAAGGAGCAGACATTTCATCCACTGGGAAACAGCTCAACATTAGTGGACACATTGTGGAGATGGTAGAAGCCAGAGTCTCTGAGAAGAGCAGCATGGTCAACAGCTTTAGGATAAGATGAGATTTCTTTGCTGGATTCTCTGTTCAGCCTCAGTATTCTAAGTGTATTTTCAGAATGTTCCTAGAGCTACTTAAAGAAAAAGATGAGTTCCAACCCCTTGAAGTTCTGTTTTAAGACCTTCAACTAGGCAGAGAGAATATCTCTGCACATTGTAATTCCAGGAAGGCCATCACTTCATTGTGAAATGTCATTCTTCACACAAAGGTAAACTAGGCTGCCTTTGTACTTTGATTTTCCATGAGGGAATTCCTCCAGTCATCTGAAGAGAGGCTCCACTATACAAGAGAATACCTGATGTGCAGAGACCTTTGATACATTGTGTGTTTCTTAAATAAAGAGATCAGCTCCGCTTAGAAGCTTGGAACGCTTCTATAAAATGGTAATGTTAACTGCCACTTCAAACATGTACCTCCTTTCCTATCTACCTTTACTCTTTCTTCTTTTTTTTTTAAACATTCAAAGTAACAGAAGTGTAAAATAACAGAGGAGCAAGATGAATTACCTAAGAGAATACAACTCATTAGTGCACTTTAGGTGTGTATTCTTTTTTCCATATTTATTGTGAATAATTAGATACATTGATTGAGCAAATCATATAGTGGTATCCCCATTTCCTGGTGAACCTATTTAGATACACTGTGTCCTCCTGGTAGTTGTGAGAGAATAAATGCAATCACTCTCCTGGTCAGTATTTTCAAATATGCTGTATTGATTACAAAGCTTCTTAGGTCCTACTGAGATAACATGGGCTAATGTCTACCAGCTTGTAAATGAGAACACTTACTTCTCTCTCTCTCTCTCTCTCTCTTTCTCTCTCTCTCTCTCTCTTTGTGTGTGTGTGTGGTATACATGTTTGGTGTGTTAGATGTTGTTAGTGTTGTTTGAAATGCATACATGTGTGAACACGTGTGCTGTGTTTATGTGTATGCAGAAGCTAGTAGAGAACGTGGGGTAACCTTCATTACTGCTCAACCACACATTTCCTTGAGATAGGGTCTCTCCCTCAACCTGGAGCTCTCATTGGTCAGCAAAACCCAGCAAACTCTCTGGTTATCTCATCCCAACTACTATGAACTGGAGTTACAGAGGTGCATGGCCACACCTAACTTTACATGAGTTTTGAGGAGTCCAACTGCTAGTCTTGGGCCAAGAGGCCATCATGTTGAAGCAACAAGTGCCCTTAAGTACTGAGCCATCTCCAGGGCCTGAGGACAAAACTTTTTAATTGGCTTTTTATAAAAATCATCTTCAATGAGTTAAAGAACATAAGCAAGGATGGAGCTGACACTGCTATATCTGCTACGCTGACAAGAGTGAAGCTCTATCAACCTGGCACTTCAAACCCTAGCTCAAAGGAACTTCCCTTCATCAGAGATACCACCTAGCTTGTGATGCCCTGTCATGCAAGACACTCGCTGAAGCCCATCGTTCCACTTTCCTTAATGACAGCTCAAGAGAAATCATTAGTGTGAATATCTATATATCCCAAATAAGCATGCAACAAGCAAAGCAAAGGAAACTGATGCGTCTGTCATCAAGAACTTACAGACTCGGAATGTTCCATAACGGCTAACACAAAGAAGACATATTCCTGTCCACTTTGGAGTTGCTTGTTTGTAAATCCACCGTAGTGTTTGTCATCCCCCAGGGTGAACTCAGTGGGAAGGACATCAAAGTGTGCAGCAATATATGGCTTTAATTCAACCTCTCTCCCATAACGGATGCTTCTGCGTCTCCTGGATATCTCCTTAAGCAGCTTAAGGAGAAAATGATACAAACACAAAGAGCAAGTAAACAACAATCACCCGACTTCCTTCTTGATGGCTTTAGGGGAGAAATTAAGTCAGGCCTGGAACACCCTGACTACAATCTGTCCACATTTCCTGCAGCATGTCAACATCACTAAATCTCGGTTCTCTTGATCTTTCAAATGTTTGCTTCCTGTTAAGACATTGGACTAAAATTCTTGCAAGGCCCAAATTATAAACTCAGGGCAATTAGGTCTTTACTGGTAGCTCATATCATTTCCTTCACTAATGAAATTTTTTTTTCAAAGGGCAATCCTACATCATAACTTGTTTAAGGAAAAAACACAGCTTGAGTCATAAAGCCTCCTCTTGCAGGAGATTTTTTTAATGAGAAGTAACACCAGATAAAGGCATCTAAACTTTCATATAGGACATTTCTGTAAATGCTTTTAATGTGATAATTTATATGATATGGATTATTTCAAATTAATAAAAGTATAATCTAATGAATATATATGTTACCTCTCTTTCTATATATTTATATATGTAGATTAAATATACTTATTAAATAGTTATGGCTATTTACTTAAAAATTTTAGCTCAGCTTGTCTCTTTGATTAACCAGTTTGGATATGACTTCTCACTTTTCACCACTGAGCAACTTTTCATGGAATTTAATTCAATGGGAAGTTGTAATAAATTACCAGGTAACATGAGTAGGATAAATTAAAAAAATTCAGTATCATGAAGCAAACAAGAATATATAAGTACATATAAATACACATACACACACACATATATATATACATTCTAAAATAAAGAACCTCATGTGGTTCTTTACTCTCTTTTAACTTACTTTTTTTATTTATATTTTTATCTGCTAATTATGAACTTTATTATATGAACATATTGCATTTGGCCATATCCTCATTGGATGTATTTTCAAATGCTTTAATGTTTTGTGTTGGCTTTGTTTGAGAATCATGAATGATGCCATAAGTGATTTTGAAATGTCAAAGTTATCATTATTTGTCTTATTATATATTATTATGTCATAGGATTTAGCTGGAAAAAAATATCTTTACCAGTTTGTGATGTCTTTGGAGGCAAAATTTTAGTGGCTTTTTTGGAAAGAATTTCTATTTTTATTTATTTTGGTTACCTGTCCAGAAAGTACGATGGCCTGAGGACAAACTGAAAATAGCATATGGACCTATAGAAAAACCCTGTTTTCATCTTGATAAACAAAGTTATGGTAATTAGGGAAAATTAAAACAACAAACTAGTGATGTCTACTTAATAGAAAGAAATGCTGAGCCAGGCATGGTGGCACACACCTTTAATCCCAGCCCTTGGGAGGCAGAGGTAGGAGGATTGCTGTGAATTCAAGGCTACCCCGAGATTACAGATTGAATTCCAGCTTTTTCAAGTTAACTAATCAATAGTGTTCGCCATCAGTTGTTTATGTGACAATGTCGTCTGTCTTCTACATCACTGATCAAACTCTACCATGATTTTTTTCATATTTCAGATGTGGGCAACTGTCATATTTTATCCATATCACTCACATTCCCCTGGGTAAATTTTGTTAGGGTTAATTTAGAAGATTTACAGAGAGTATCTCAGAATAAAGTATTAGAGTGTTTTGGTGCTAGTAATGGTAAACAGAGTCATTCACTAAAGCCAAACTTGGGCCATGACTCTGCCTCCTGAGGGTTGCCCACCAGGATGTGTTATTCTTCAAATGGCTTAAGTAAGGTCAGATTGCTCTAAGTTAATAGGATGCTGCAACACCAAATAAAAACATTGTCTGTGTTATAATAAGCCTTTGAAGTACAGTACTATGAAAAACTTATAGCACAGTATATGACTTGTCCCACATTAAATATAAATAACATTTGGAAGCTATTTTGCCCAAAATTCAATTCTACTATCAAGGTTTATTCTGTCCAGTTTGACCTTGAGAATGGGAATTCAGTCTACAAATTTATCATAAAGACAGCATCCCTAGACAGAAAGTAAATGAGCTGAGGAGATCATTTTGAGAGTAACTCTGTTTAGAGAACCTCTTTCAACTTTTTATGGGCCTGAATGTAAGGCATACAGGTGAAAATCCCCCTAGGCCATCATTCTGTTGAATGATATGGTTCCAACTATTTGAATTATAGTTCTTTCTGAAAAATTACTTGATCAAATACATTTAAGAGAGGAACACTGCTTTGTCAAACCTGACAGTATCATGCTATAGAAAAAATGACTGCAATGCTTTTTGTATCCATGGTAAGGAAAAGAAAAAATCCTGTCTTCAGAGGGGGGTCAGATATGAGATGAGTAATCATAAAGTGAGGCTAGAGGCTCTGTCATTTGTCTACCCCCACCAATATTTACAAAATATACTGGACGTATTTCGAGATATATCAAGTGCTTCATTTCTCTATCAGATATAATTTTCATTTTCCAGTCAATGCGTATCTTATTTCTTCCACCATTAATTCTACAATGTGGTCTCAATTATATCAGTAAGAAAAGTGGGAAACAACCCATCCTGACCCAAATCTTTTGAATTAATAAAATGTTCTTTATCAAGCTATTATACAGATTAATGCACCACAACTTGCAGGATGATTAAAACGACCCTTTCTTGCAGGAATGAGCAGCACAGACCTATAGAATTTAATTGCAAGAAAGTTCAATGTCACATAGCCCTATACTTTAATCCATTAGCATTGCTGTGCATTTTCGAGGTTAAAACCTAGCTGTAAAAGAGAATCACTTCCAATTACTATCAAATAGTTTCACTCCTAAGGAGAGCTTATTATTAAAAGTATTTGGTGTATCATTGGATATCCCTGCTTTGATTTTTCTTTTAATAGATAGTAAGATTTATAGATTCTGCAAGTTGCCTTTATATTTTAAATCCAATTTTAACTAAAATGTGATGGTGACAATTCTTTAATTCAGGTAAAGACTGATGAATTGTCAAGACTATTTTAGGATTAACTGATTAGTCAGTCACAAGTAAAATTACGTATTGCTTCAGAAAAATGCTTATAAAATCCAGTTAATCATTTTACGACTTGAGGCTAAGGATTAGTGAATCTCCAACATCATAATAGACAGAAAAAAGAACAAATTGGTAACAAATGGAAATAACAACATTATTTAAATATGTCATTTTATACCCTGTAATGATCATTAAATAATGACACAAACAGAAGCTTAATGTTGAATTTACCTCACCTTCTGAGAATGATAAAATTAAAACTTAGGGACAACTTGCATCTGCCAAAGGATGCTGACAATCTCACTATCCTCACTTTTGGGGGTTCAAAGACATTCTTCTTTTTGTAGACATGTTTCAAAAAATATGTTTATTCTCTTTCCTCCATTTGTAATAATTTGAGACAGAGAGTATAGCCAGAAATAACAGGCTGTATTATGAGATATTGCCTATGTTATAAATAAGGGAAAAATTAAAATTTCATAATGCTCAGAAACTTTCTTATTTGGTTAACAGCATTTTACTAAAATATCAAAATCTCTGCTATATTTCAAATGTGATTTCCAGGCTCTATTTACTTACTGTGTCTCTGGGATCTACTAAACACTGTGTATCAATCATATTTACTGGTAAATCTCCTTCACATTGTGTACTAACTTAGAAACCAGGGCTGTGTTTTTTTTTTAAATAGCATTACAATGCACATAGTGTTGGGAGATTTGGAAGGTACTGTCAAACTACTTAGTTAGTGCTACTTCTTGTCTTGTCTTGTCTTTTCTTTTACTTTGTTCAAAATGTTGTACTTTGTTTTGTTTTTCCTGTGCAGTTAAGTGTACTTTTGATTTAGAAAGCCTATGAAATAGAGAATATGGCTGATGTGCTAATCAGTAGAATTCTTTGAAGCAACGGCCCCACCACAGTGGGTCAAATGCGATGTACTGTTAAGTATATTTAGCATTCGTAATATCAGGCTTATGAAGAACCCCTGCAACCCAGGTCAATGGTACAATCTCACCTGAAGCACTATATCATGCTTTATGAGAAACAAAATAATAAAGACAACATAAAAATGCACTAGTTGTCATCTTTATTGAACTATCTCTTAATTAAAATAAAAGGATCTTTGTTGGGAGACCTCAAGCATTGTAGGCCCATGGTACTGAGCCATACAACCAACCAGATATTCAGTAGTCAGCACCTGGATAAGAAGCCATGAGGCCTCCCTCATAGGAGAGAATATTTAATAAATGCAACGCCCAAAGGAAAACACAGAACCAAAGAGAGAGTTACCTCATCTAATTCCATTTCATCAGGACTCTCCCATGGCTTGATGAATTTCCCACGAGATTTCTTCAAAGGCACGATTATTATGTAGTAACCTCTGCAAATGAACAGACAAACAAAAATATGTTTAGTCCAGAGAGTAGAGAAATGTTTATGGTGATAAATCATCCACAGAGCAGTGAATGTGACAGAAGGCAAGTAACAGAAATGGGATGGTGTCCATTCCTTACACTAGTAACAAATAGACACCGTCTCTTTGATTTGGGTTACTTATTATTTATTTTGTGCATGTGTGTGTACATTCATGTGTGTGAGCAGGTACATGAATACAAATGTGAACAGACTTGTTACGGCTAGAGGACAACCTCAGGGACCTTCCATTTTTATCACAACATGGTTATCACTGGCCTAGAACTCATCAGGTAGGTTAGATCCCACTTTAACCCCTTCCCCAACACTGGGATCCATGTAAATGTGTTCTTAGCATTTGTCATCGGTTCAGCAACTATCAGGGTCTTGAAGGCCCCTGCAACAACACTCTGCACGCCACCACACCTGGAATTTTATGAGTTCTGGGGAATCAAACTAAGGCCCTCTTACATGCAAAGGAAGCACTTTCCCTGCTTATCTATTTCCTCAGTCCTATTTATTCAATTTTCACAACAGCATGGATAGACGTCAATGTGTGACTTTATTACCATGGTTAGCTGATCATTATAAACAGAGCAGACAAGGTTTGCAGGAGCCTGGTCTCTTAAGGACACACACAAGGCTAGCATACAAAAGTCTACCACAACAAGTTGCTGAGCAAAATGTTTTCTATGACATTAACATATAACAGAACTTTCAGAAAGGGAAACATTTAGCAAAATTTACTATTATATCCCATAAGTATCCATAGTTTTATTCACATAAAACTAAAATAAAAAAGTAAAAACACAAAAATCACTCATAATTGTATAAAATTATGTAAGGGCATGATTTTAATGATCAAAATGTAAAGTACGTGGTGAAGGAAATGGTCTAAGTCTTCAAAGTATATTTCAATGGGATAATATCTGTATGAAGAGAGAAATGTAACCAAGTCCCCACACTGAATTGTCAAATACAATATAACATCTGTACAAAATCACATGTTCAAGACTAAATACAAATTAGTAGTGAAGGAGTATTGTAACATAGATAAGTATATACCATTCTCATGTGCTTGTGAGTAATAGCTCTGTTTATTATACCCGTGTAAGGATTTTGAATGAAGCAAGTGTTTACTACTAACAGAGCAATCACTTCCCAATTTCAGGCATTATATTGAATGCATAAATTGGCTTTGTCCTCAGTATAGTCCATCAAGAATGAGGAGGAAGTCATAAAATGGTGAGATTATGTTAGACAGAAAAATGAGAGCAATTCAAAAACTTCCCAAGATAAAAGTCAGTGAGATGATTCACACCTCCATAAATTTCCCCTCTTTCTTCATTTATTCTATGTATCACAAATATTTTTAAGGATCCAATAAATTTGATGGAGATGAATATCAAAATACAGAGCATGTACATATGTGCACAGAAACATTTTCACACATTTTTACAAGAGAATGTTATCCCAAGGGACAAAGAAAAGAGTGGAAGCAGGAGCTTCCAGGCCTATCCGCATGATGTCACAGAGTCCAAGAACATGCCTGGGAAGACTTCCTTCTACTCATCTGAAAACAAAACCTGTAACTATTTCAACAAGGCTTCTAGAACAATCAGTTCTTTTCCCACAAGTATAATCCAGATCTGAGCAGTCCAGTCCAGTTTCCACATCCAAAACTTAAGCTGTGGTTGTGATGTAAGACATGGGATTTTAAAGATTTAGAATGTAAGGTGTTATCACAATAAAATTTGTAGTTGGGATGATATGTTGAAAAGAAAATATTGTGTATATATTAGGTTATATAACATGTTATTAAAACTAATCCCACTTCTTTCGCTTTGATTTGAACTGTAGATACTACAATATTTACATGGCACATTTGTATTTGTTGGGCAGTCCTTCTCCAGATATTTTGATGAGAATGTGTTGCCTGGAGAATTATGTGGCCTGACATAGTGAGTCTCTACTAATCAGTCCAGAGGTCTCAGGCTGCTTATTTAATATTATTGAATCACAGTTGTATATTTTAAATAGAGTAAACTCCATCGGGCTATTCGTTGAGGGAAGAAAGAATTGAATGTGAAGCACTTAGTACAGTGCGTGCAGCACAGAAGGCTCAGCTGCAGCCTAAGGCCAACCAGCAGGCAGGTAAAGATGCATTTGAGATACCTTCTCCACCACAATTCACTAGAATTCCATGAGCTGCAGGTAAAAGAGCTAGTTAAACCTTTCCCTGCTAATCAGAATTCAAGTCCAACAGACAATTATACCAGAATCCTCTTTCCTCTTGAGCAGCTAATCAACAGAGGGGCAGGATTCCATCACCTAGCCATTCATCTTCTTTACAACAAATAACAAAGATGATCAAGGAGGGTGAGGAGAAATAGGAGCTGGGGTGTAAGAGGAAAGTCAATATCTTTTGTTTTATGACCCAGAGTGAGTTTCCTCCTCTTCTTGTCCTCCCAAACAAGTCCATCATGTTCAATGAGCATGGAGAAAAATGGCAGAGGCTGCATCTGAGGTTTCAAAACCACAATTCAGACGTACATGACAAACACACTTGTCAAGAAACCTACTGCGCAGGGGCTGGAGAGATGGCTCAGCGGTTAAGGCACTTGCCTTCAATGCCTAAGGCCCTGGGTTCAATACCCCAGCACCCACATATGCCAGTCCCACAAGGTGGTGGGCCTGGTACTCTCTCTCTCTCTCTCCTCTTTCTCTCTCTCTCTCTCTCTCTCTCTCTCTCTCTCTCTCT